>NDFZ01004013.1:0-47248 GCA_002192655.3 Mamestra configurata
TTTTTCTAACTCTTATTTTACTAATAATATATTTAATACTATTCTAACCAAATATCACAACAGTTTCAATTGTTTATCACCCGGTATCCATCGATTAGCCAAAGCTACCACACCAATCGATCAACGTCGATCAATGTTGATCGATGGCATCAATCAACGATCGATCGATTGGTGTAGTGACACCCTAAGCTGGTATGATACTTACCTACAGCTTTTTGTTTACTTAACTTGTTTCAATACAATCAATCAGTCGGCTTAGTCGGGTCGGCGTCCAGTCTATCCGGATGCAGCTGAGAACCAGTATTTAACACGGAGCGACTGCCTACCTGATCTCCATAACCCAGAAACTGGGTAGCACGATTAGCCCTTGGCTAGTCTAGTGTCTGATTCCTGGGCTTCCGCAAATACTGTCAAAGATCTGCAAATGACAGCAAGGACCAACGGCTTAACGTGCTTTCCGAGTTGTATGTTAAGATGATCACCCATATACGGATCGACTTCGGCAAGTGTTGCTTACCTTTAGCCTTAGCTTACCGTGCATTACCTACCTGTTTAAAAATGCCACAACGCCTTTGTGTAAGCCCTATAAATGTAATTATGTACCCATTACGCACCAGCATTATGCTGAGCGATGGCCGTTTTGCGCGAATGTGACGCATATCTTCCCAACTAGCATAACTTTTGTAATTTTGTTTATTTTTTTTTGAGTATGCGTCATGCTTGGCGCAAATAAAGTATTTTCTTTTCTTTCTTCTTTCTTTAATTACTGCTATTTTTCTCTATTCAATCTGTTTCAACTAAAGTAATTTGGTATTTTTTTAGATAGAAAAATAATAATTATTTTTGGTCATTTCGATTTTCAAAAAGTCTTGGACACTTTTCTGCCATTGCAAATTGATAAAGATCATCAAAGTTCAAGAGTGGGGGCTTGTGAAGTCACGTTTTATTGAAAAGTGTGCTGAAGCGATCGTCTTATTTTTTTTAACATACGACCAATATTTTTAGTACTGATCTGACTGACTTCATAGATTTTTTCAGGAAAATACCGAATTGGTGAATGCATAAATAAAATCAGTGATTCATCTGCATCAGCCTGCAGATGTGACTTGTTTGGCGTTTTTTGGGGTCGGGTTTTTATATAAGTCAGTGTTTACAAAGGGTTTCACAAAATTTACGCAAGATTTAATTTAACTAATAAACACAGGTTTTCTTAATTTTTTTATTAAATCATAAAGTAGGATAGGGTTCTGTATTTAATAGGACATCGGGCAAATGGTCTCGAAGGATTTGCACACATACGCACTATTTTCCCATTTTGCACAAATGTTTAGTTCAACCTAGGAGGTTGTCGACTGCTTAACCGGACTTGCCTGTGGCGGCCTTAATATAAATATATAAAGCCTCCAGCCAGGGCTTACTGAAACCTTACAAACTCAGCGACTACACACTAAGGGTACCCCCTTTGGGGTACGGGCTTCGGCTTAGGGTGTCGCTGGGGGGTGGACAGCTAGGGACGGGCTGGATCGAACTAGGATTATTATTTAGGGCAAGTTTAAGACTACAGGCTCAGCGGCAAGGGTCGGGCGGTTAAAAAACCCTAAATTATCAGCTATAGCAATATGTTGGGGTTTCCAACACTTTATCTCACTAATGGCGGCGAATTCAAATCTTGCGTAGTTTTGGGCAACCTATATAATAAAGACAACATTTAGCATTCTATAGGATTAAGTCATGTGTTAGTATTTTCAGAATCTTGGAAAGCAAAACTTTT
The DNA here is from genome assembly GCA_002192655.3 of Mamestra configurata. NCBI lineage: Eukaryota > Metazoa > Arthropoda > Insecta > Lepidoptera > Noctuidae > Mamestra > Mamestra configurata. The sequence goes on from NDFZ01004013.1 coordinate 1,772, forward strand.
GTTTTGCTTTCCAAGATTTCGCCGCCTTTTAAAAAAAAAAGAAAAAAAAGTGAAAATACAAACAGAATTAGACAAATTAAAATTAATAATAATGTTATATCTTGGTTGATCATCCGATCCCAAATTAGGCAGAGCCCGTGCTATGGCAACCAGACTACTGATAAACATACTTATATATTTCTAAATACGGGAATACCATACAACAAACCTCGCTTTCTATCCCTTATTCCAAAATGTTATTTTTGACTCAGTCTTATCACCGTACCACTTTGCATTCAAACTATTTTAATAGTAAAAAATAATTGAGTTAGACAGTCACGATGTTCTGGGTCATTGGTATTTCAAACAATAACCTGAGCTTTTTTTTATTTGACAATTTCCCAAAGGTTGACTGGTAAAGAATGCATTGATGCATTAAGTCCACCCATGTACCATTATTGTACATAAAGTTTAAATAAATAAATAAATGCGATTATGTTTCCGAATCTGGCCATAAGCTTGCCTTATGCAAGACAAACGAAAAAAAAAATGTTACGAGATATATATGGCGAAAATACAAACATACGATTAATACTTCTGCATATCCCTCATTCTAAAACCAACGATATTCCATATACTGCTGAATCTTATCTCCGTACTTTTGCCATACACAAGTATCCACACACACTACCGTCCAGTTATCCCGTTACTACCGCTCAATTAAAAACAAACGAACTCCGAGTGACTCACGACGTCATCTCAAATAAGTCCCCCTGCCTCTCGGTCCAGGGATTCACCTCAGATACTGAAACTAGTATAAATGATGGACTCTGGATTGAGGAAGGCACAGTTTACTACAGTTCGTAGTGGAAAGACGTAGTAACAGTTTTAATAAGGTACGTATTGTAGTTGATAACTTGAACCTTCAAAATAGCTTGGGTGGGTGTCCTGTGGGACAGGGTAGTAAAGATCTTCATCATCATCTAAGAGTTTTGAAAGGTAGATTAGTTTGATAGTATTCTCCAAATATTCATAAATTTGCAGTAGGGAACCAGCTAATTGCTACTAACAAGGAGAAATATTCATAGTCTAGGCTTGGAGCATTTCATAAGCAAAATTTAATACCAACCATCACCAACACCTACACCAATGAGACAATCAATTTCTTCTTAGAATGTGATTTGTTCCGGATTCGCCCACAAAGTTCGACTAATTTGTATTTTTCCGTGTTCGCCCTAGTTTTCATTCCTTTTTTGCCGCGTTTATCATTTGTTTCATTCATAATATTTTCTATAACATCAGCACACACATAACACAGCATTACGCCTGTATTTGCCGTCGGGTTAGGCAGGGAAGTTCCACAACTTCAGCAATATATAGCTCGTATTTCAAGTTTAATCTTCTCGTAACTAGCCTATCTTGTTCCTCTGCAAGGCAAAGGCCTCACTCTCCATATGCCACACAATTCTATCTTCTGCTAGTGCGAGCCTGTCCTTTCAGTAGGAATCGAGCTTTTATCGCAATCTTAGCCTTGGTGTACCGCGTTATCGTCTAACGTTTTATGGTATAGCAAATCAACTTGAAATATTTTATTTTTTACGTTTCAGATTCATCATGCAGTCTACAGTTCTCTTGTGCTTCGCTGCCCTCGTGGCATGCTCATACGCTCAACTCTACAGGCTACCGGGAATGGATGAAAACCAGTTTTTCAAAGACTTGCACTTTGAGCGTAACGCTGGTAGAGGCAAAATCTTTGGCACTTTGGGCGGCAATGATGCTGGCTTATTCGTGAGTATTGAGACCTTTACTATTAATTAGTCGTAAGATGAAGCGGGATGGTTTAAAGAACCTATGTGATAGGTGATACTCATAGAAACCAGTGCATTCTGGATAGTCGTTCTCTCCAGCGCAGCGGACTGTTCCTTAAATCACAGTCTATTTGAGAAAAGAAGATGATTATGCTAACCGCTATACGATAACCCAGTTACTGCAGAATATGGTTAAAAAATTGTATTATTAAAAGTGATTACGGTAGAATCATCACCGTACGTGCTAGAGAAAGATGAAACTATGCAGGAGCAAATAGCATTATTTTAGAAAGAAAGAAATAATAAACAATCCCATGTAATAAAATAAGAGATGTACGTGAAAAAAGATAACATGCTCCGCAGGAAGACGATAACATAATTTTCATAAATTTTTCTAACTAAACCATCGTTTCACAGGGTCGAGGTGGTTACAAGGCAGATATATTCAATGACCAGCGCGGTCGTTTCCAAGGACAAGCGTACGGAGAAAGAGTGCTGGGCCAAGCTGGTGACAGCAGTGTGCTGGGCACCAAGTTCGACTGGCATAATGCTAACGATAATGCTAGAGCTTCACTTGATGTGCACAAGGAGGTTGGAAGGGGTAGTGGTGTAAGTATTCACTTTTTACTCGATTCTGTTTAGATAGTGGACTGTTTGTATATGTTGGTTTCGAAAGCTAAAACGATGGTGTTGAGGCTACCATGACTAAAAATGCTTAACCTCAAAATGCTATCTAGGGAAAATTGACAGTGTCTACATATAATAGATGAAAAGATCAAAAATCAAGTCAGTCGTTACAAAAAAATCATAAATTGGCATACTTTTCTATTGAACTTCGTACTATGCCAGGTCTACTGCTACAGATCAAAGTGCTACTTTTGCTGCACCAACAACTCTTCTACACTTGCTAAATGTAGGTTCTATTACATCAGATGAGGAATAGAAATTGGTCTTATATTTATTAACGTTTACTTCGTATTTTTCTTTTCAATGATTATATTCTTAAGCGTTCAAATATTGCATCCTGGAGGATTGCTAAACGTAGTGGAGTGTAGCAAGACAGCACAATAGAAGAAAAGTAAGAAAACTAAATACTAACGGAAAAATTCTCCACATTTCAGATGACCCTGACCGGTGATGGAGTATGGAAAGTTGACAAAAATACCAGATTCGTTGCTGGAGGTAACTTGGAGAAGACCTTTGGACATGACAAGCCTCAAGTTGGACCAGAAGCTAAAATTGAACACGACTTTTAAGTAGTATTAAGTAAAAAGACTGCTTCTGTACAATTGGATAAGTCATCAAATCAAATAACAGTCATAGTCGCTTCGATCATTTTCCTGTCAGAATTTTCAAGATGTAGTTTGCATGCCATGCAACATTTATTTACGTTGTAATATAAGTAACATGCACATAGGTTACTTGATTGTGTTCTTTACTGTATTATTTATGTATATCTTCTAAACATTAATTTAGATTCGTACGATATGTTCTAAACTGTTTTGTTTTTTAAATTTTCAGATACATAATTGTATGAAATTGTAAATATATTACGTAAGTTTTTGTAAATAAAATCCGTTTTTATAAAATATTTATTTTCTTCACATCCTCTTTTATGTGTTTGCTTAGCACGTTTTAACAAAGTATATGATAACTACCAACGTTGATATTTTCCAAAAGAAACAAATACGCTGTAAAACGTAGTTACAACCCTATTTTAATAACAGAGTCACACTACAAAAAACAGAAGCTAAAAGTCAAAAATCGGAAATGGACATTGACTTATTGCATTTTATTAGATGATTGTTTATCTTCTCAATGCGAAATTTTTTCATAGTCATTTGTAGTGAAACAAATATCAAAAACACTGGTTGACTATATCAGTCTTAGGCTGCGTTTTCACTAGAGATGTGCGAGCTAGCTAAGGCTCCGCGCAAACGGGCTATCGACCACAGCTAAGCGACAAGCTTTTGTTTGGAATCGCCGCACACGTGTAGCGAATGGCGTACACTCGCGACTCAGTGTACGGGACACGCCACCGGTGACGGCCACTCGTGACCCACTGTCCGCGGCATGTCACCAGTCGTTACTTAAAAAACGTCGAATTCTTCGTGAGACTCACTGTACAGTCACATGATGGATTTGACGAACTAGTGGTGGCCACCGACCACCCGTGGCAGCCACCAACCACCTTCGTTTACGCGGTCCAAAGGACGTGGAGCGTGACAAGCACCGGAGGCTGTGGTTGGTGGCCCGTTTTCGCGGAGCCTGTGTCACCCTTTAGCCACGCTACGAAACTATGTGTGCCGTTCCACCAGAGCTGCGTTACTGTGGCAGTAAGGTGCTCGACTATACTGTCAAGCTAGCTACAACGCTCGCGAATCCATAGCTCACATCCTTAGCACGCCTTTTTCGCTTTCATTAAAGCAAAAAAGCTCGGCTTCTTAAATATGGTTCAACTAAGCCGAGTTTCTAAGGGTCAATTTACACAAGCGCAGAGTTGAAGCGTCAATCTGAATCTCAACATAGCAAATTCACTCTTATTTCACACAACGTAATGCATATATTTCTACGGAGACACTTCTTCCTAGGTTAGGTAAATTTATAGCAAATTTACCTTTATCTCCATAACATAACGCACATTTAAGTTTCAGATTGACGCTTCGATTCTGCGCTAGTGTAAATTGTCCCTAAGCATTACAAATCGAGCACTAACATTGGTGGAAATCAGACACATCCATTGCTAATAATAATAATAGTTTATTGAGTCACAAAAGTATTACAATATTTAGGTGTGACACTGAATCCCGCACTAGGATACCCTGTGTCGCAGGATCCAGTCTTTTTCGACAGATAATGTAAGTTATGAAACTTAGGTTAACAAATGCGACGGTTTAATATAATTCACTAAAATTAAGACTTAAAGGTAACCAACTACGTGATGAGTGTAAATGTGTAGCTATGCAGCTTATCAAGTCTATAATGGATCCGCAGTCTTATTTTGTTTGTCGCAATTACTAAATATCGTATCATCATCTTCCTTGTGCTCTTGTCCCGATTTGTTTGTGGTCAACGTAGCATATTTACTTCTTTCATTCATCTCTATTATTGGACCGATGACCTGGTGAAGACCATAGGGGATGCGCACTGGATCGGTCGATGTGGCGACACTCGGGGAGGCCTATAATTATGTTAAGAGCATTGGACGTTTTTCGGCTGAAACGAGGATGATGATTATGATATGATAACATGTATATTTGCCGTTCTCTAATTAGTCACTTTCTTTCTATCCATAATATCATTCTCCCCACCACAAATCGTAACTGGAAAGTACCTACCTTTTAATTCATGCAACAAGGCAACCCACATCAACCAAATTTAACCGCCAACCTGAGTTACTGTGATCTTTGTTGCAGCGACCCTTCAATCCCAAGAGTCTCTCCACACTTATCTACACATATACATACTCTCACTTCTAAACTTATTTAATTATTCAACCGTCGCTCGGGGATGCTCGGGGATAGTCGGGCGCGCTCGGGAAACTGCAAAACTTTGATAATTACTAGCATTCCGAGCGGAGGAATTGTTTGTTTTTGTTGCAGCAATGTTGGCAAGAGTATGTTTGAACTAGCATAAAATTGCATTATTTACCTACGCTATGGAACAATCGACATCAGTATACAGAAAATCGTCCATTAATCTCGTGATGCTTAAAAGAACCCCTTTTCGACCCTGGGTGTTCGGAAGAATACGAAATAATTATGATAAAAATACACGTGGTATCTCGTCACGTGTATTTTAAACATTAATGTTTTTGTTTGTCATTGTCAAAATTAGGTGGCATTTATTTTCCAGAATTAAATAAGATCATATCTGTATTTAAAGATAATATTCTCAAAACTAAATACACATAATTTAAGGTAGTGGGGGGCTTAGTCTCACCACGTATCAAAAGAGAGTGGGGGGGCTGAAAATTTCCTAAAAAAAAATCACGTGATTAAAGGACCAGCCAGTAGCTCTTCTTTATGAGTAACGTGGTACAAATATACCCGACGGGGTTATCATTCTTCAAATTGAGCCGACAGACGTTGAGGTACCTCTGAACATAGACGTCTTTGGCTTTCCATATGGGAGGCTTTTCAAAGCTTCTTCTAGTAAGCGATGTGCATTCTAGAACCTTTTGGCCCTATCGGTCATCCATTCTGCGAACAAGAAGCGACTGCAACTACCTACTACTTGCACTTAGAAGGATACTAACTTCGTTTGTGCACGTGGCCTTATTCCACTTTGATTGGGCCAAGTGATAACTAGCAAAGTGCACTTAGGTAGGTAATGCATGTATCCTTTGACCATGTCAACGCAATTAAAACGCTACTGAGTTGGATCTACGATTCTTACCAATAGGTAGGTTGCCAGGCGCCAGAATAAAGTTATTATATTTAGCTTTTTTGGGTGCATTTCTGGGCTAATACGATGGTTTTTTTACCTATCCGCGTTCCTTCTAAAGCCCTTTGCGTTCCAGGGCCGCAGTGACTCTTTTGAACAAATTCCGCAACCCTGGCAAATACGATGGTACCATCTTGTTTGGTTGTGAAGTTCCTATGGCCACATTGCATCACCAAACCAGCTCCAGAATACTAAGTGCAGTGTCTGCCAGAGCCTGCCAGGGTTGTGGAATTTATTCAAAAGAGTCACCGCGGCCCTGGAACGCAAAGGGCTTTAGAAGGGACTCGGATGGGTTTTAGTCAGTAAGAGTCTGACACGCCCTTCCACTCCACCAAGAGCTGAAGAAGTCATTTGATGATTTCCCATCCTTGTTATACCTATAAATACGCAAGTTTAAGCTTAATCAAATGACCACCAAGTGCTTGGATGAAATTCTAATTTGCAGCACAGACGAACAAAGGAAGTTAATAGGCGAGAATAAAAGTTTGTTATCCCTCAACCAACATCCTATAAGGTTCACGTTAGGCAGCAGCTGGATGCAGGAGAGTTGGTTTAGAAAGGGGGCTTCTGGACGCTGCTCATATTGTTAGGAGGTTTCCCTCTGTGGAGCCCTGAGGAGCTTGGATGTGGACTTGTACCGGTGGGCTACTTTTTAAAATATTTGATTGATGTGTTCAAATAAACAAACGTGAATGTGTAACGAATAAACATCTATCACCACACCACTCAATAAATCACTGCGTATTTGCGATTTCTTACCTTCTTCTACTTGCTTCTGTTTTTGTCATTTCTGACATTTCAACAGTATTATGGTAATAATATTAAAAATTGTGTAGAAGTATATATGCTATCGGTACAACACCAACTTAGGGATTGTCATTGCATTTGCAAACAACAAAGAATATGTAAAGAAAAGAAATCTTAAAATAAATCTGATTGTATTTAAACTATCAAAATATATTTACAATTTTATACAAGTCTTAAGCGTAGTCTATTTACAATATAAAACAGTTTGGCATAAATAAATAGTGTGTAAAGAGCACAATCAAGTTACTTACATAAACGCACACACCCTCACGCACAAATACACACAATACAACACACATGCACACACACAACACCACAGTAATACACTGAACAAAATGCAGATCAAAGAGAGTCTAATGATGACTATTGAAAGCTATATCTAGACAATTCTGATTGTAAAATGATTAAAGCGACAGTGACTTTCGATTGAATTAATGACTTATCTAACTGTACAGAAGCAGTCTTTTACTTTACACTATTTAAAAGTCGTGTACAATTTTAGCTTCCACTCCAACTTGAGGCTTGTCATGTCCAAAAGTCTTCTGCACGTTACCTTCAACAACGAATTTGGTATTTTTGTCAACTTTCCATACTCCATCACCGGACAGGGTCATCTGAAACGTGAAAAAAATTTTGCTAGTCATTTGTGTTATTTTTCATCTTTTGTTCGGCATTGCTACACGAAGATCCTCTAGAGTTCAATCATTGTTTATAATAAAATAATTAAGGGGCATGCCCCAATTGCCCATACGCCTGAACTTTGGGGGATTAAATGAATGGGCCAAAACGATCGACTCAAAAAAAAGAAGACATGATAAACATTGTAAATATTTATATTAGGCCAAATTCTCTCTCATCACTCTTATCTGATCTAGTAATATGTTCAGTAAATATAGAAGAGTTCTGCAACAGACCTAGCATAGTACGCAGTCTCAAATGAAAAAGGTGCAATTTAATGTTTTATGCAACCACCGACTTGAGGGCTACTGTACTATTTTATCCATAACATGTGGACAGTGGCAAGTGATCCTCGAGAGCATTTCAAGGTAAAGCACTTTTAGTTATATGTGGCTTAAATACGACCGTTTTAGCCTTCGAAACCGGCTTATTCAAACAGTCCGCTATCTAGACATCATCTAGTAAAAAGTGAATACTTACACCACTACGTCCTCCAGATTCTTTATGAACATCAACAGTAACTCTAGCATCATCATTAGCATTGTTCCAGTTAAACTTGGTGCCCAGCACACTGCTGTCACCAGTTTGACCGAGCACTCTTTCTCCGTACGCATTTCCTTCGAAACGACCGCGCTGGTCATTGAATATTTCTCCCTGAAAACCGCCTCGACCCTGTGGAAAGATGCTTTTGTTAGAAAAATGTCTAGAAATAATGTCATCGTATACCTATACATCATGTCATAATCTTCCATACATTTCTCATATTGCAGATCATTTAGTTTATTATTCATGTTACGACTTGTGACTAAATCTTATGACTTAAATTTTACGATTAAGCGCGTTTCGATGCTATAGCTCCTCTCTCTTTAGCACTGGAACAGTGATGGTTCTGCCATTATAGCTTTGAACAATACGTAATGTGCTTCCTCTTCGCAAACAGTCTTTGAATTAAGCAATAGCTGATGTAAAAGGCAGTCCAGTAGTCCAGAATGCACTGGTTTCTACGAGTACCACCTCTTAAATAGGTTATTTAAATCACTTCTCTTGATCTTATGACTAAAAGTGAATAGTGAAGGTCTCAATACTCACGAATAATCCAGCACCATTGCTGCCCAAAGTGCCATAGAGTTTACCTCCCCCAACGTTACGAGCAAAGTGTAAGTGTTTTAAAAACTCGCTTTTATCCATTCCCGGTAGTTCATAGACGTCAGCGTACGAAGACGCCACGAAGACAGCGAAACACAAGAGAACTGTGGACTGCATGGTGAACTGAAATGTAAAGAAGAGATTTTTAACACAGAGTTCTTAAGCAGAACAATATGGAGTGATTTGGACACCTTAATTTTGGCTAGTCGTTTTAAAAGTTCCATGTAATGGTGGTGTGAAGGAATTGAGAATCACAAAGACAGATATCAGCTCCTAACAATATGCGAAATATTACTTAATCGGGGAAGTATCCCAGGGTCCTAGGTAAAAAAGACACGCTTTAGGCACCGCTACCTGCGTTTGACTGCAAATGCCTTAAAAGGCAAATAAAGAAGGAGTAATAACTTTTACTGAACCCAATATTTATGGGTTTATTTTATTTGACAATAATCCTGCTCTTGAACTCGATCACGCTTGGTCAAATGCGATGAATGAAGTCTACATTGGAAAGAGCGTGCCTAAAAGATGCCTGCTGATACTTGCTTTGAAGACTTACGGCCGGTTTCAATAAAGTATCTACCTTACACCAACTGTAATTTTTATGCCTTTCAAACATGACGTTTCAACTACTGTTAGTAGCTAATTGGACAGTTGGTAAAAGGTAGATACATTATTGAGACCGGCTGTTAGTCAATTTACCTAGCCTTTTTTTAACTATGTTTCCAGTCTAACTGGATGAAATTTAGTGCCTGTATTTTAGGAGCTACCACCTACCCTACGAGATGGTCACCCATCCACGGACCGACCGCCGCAAGTATATTATTTAGCCACGAGCTGGTTTGAAGACTAATGACACCAAAAGAGAATAATATGGGTTTGCTGTGGCACATTGGCGTCATAATTTACTGGAATTTGAATATCACTGTTATCAAAATGTGAAACTCAGCGCGCTAGAACAGGTAATACTTTGCAATGTTTAAATAATCCTGTGTTATTATCTCGGTATTTAATTTTTTACATAGTTGTTTTTTACAAGTTTTTATTTTATTTATTTTTTTATTTAATATGGGTTTGCTATTGACTCTAGTCTAGATCATAGATACCAAGTTTGAACAAACGTGATTTTAGATTGTATATTTTGTCTAGGTAGGTTTTAAATGTGCGTCCATAAGTAGTCTTATTTGCCTTTGGGAGAGAACCCATACCCTTATAAAATACACACCGTATTAAAACTGTCACTTCTTCTTTCGACAAGGAACTGTAGTAAACTGTGCCTACCTCAATCCCGGGCCGATCTTTTATACTAGTTTCAGTATCTGAGGTGAATCCCTGCACAGAGAGCCAAGGGGACTTATTTGAGATGACGTCGTGAGTCATACGGAGTTAATTTGTTTTTTGTTAAAGCGACTTACGCAAAAATAAACTAACTTGCCCAGGTTAATTATGGTTTGTCCCAATGACGCGTCAAAAACATACAAGTGCATGATTTTTCTAACATTTTGCTATTTTATTTATCATCTTAGGTTACAAACCGAAAGTACCTAAGAGACATCTTACTTTTGATAGGCTATGTTTGTAAATTAATCTCAACGGTTCAACGATTTTGGTTGAAACACGAGTAGATTATGACCAATGGCAGAATATAAACGCAATCGGCCGCATTGCCGGCCGCATTAAATGTTCTAAACGCATATTATTTATGAATCTACATTTTTTTTTAATCGGTAGTAGACCTAGTTAGCTCTGTACTATCGGGGATCTTTATAAATGTCGGATACGAAGCAGCTATCATATTTTTGTGATCCGATTTATAATTTAATTTGGCAGGCTGTTGACTTTTGAACATCAATTACATCTCCACAAGTAATAAGTTAACTGTCTCGTTACTTACAAAATAAATATCATTTATCATTTAGAGCATCAGAGTACCAATTCTACAAATTTTTAAGCAACGTTCACTTTCACATGTCAAAAATTTATAGAAATTGAGGCTTTTATGACAGGGATACGAATGCGAACATTGCTTAAAAACGCTTTTGAGGAAGTGGAAGATAAATGGGACTCTTCAATCAACTTGACTATCTATCCATAAATACGTATTTTGTTTTACAAATTAAAGTGTACCCGCTGCAGCAGCGCAAAAGCAACCAAACCGATTGCATATAGTTTTCACCAATGCATGGAGTAATTAATATTAATAAAGATAAACAAACTAAGTATCTTGACTTGGCTCGCGAGGTTGTCGACATGTGGGATGTGAACACAGCAGTCATTGAGCCGATAATCGTGACGGCCAATGGCATAATTGCCAACATCTGAGGAAGCTAATGTTAGTGGATAAATAAAGTGGCTAAATATGATACTTATGCTGATGTTTCATGAGGTCTGCAAGTGCTAGGTTGCCTTCGACAGCCCCAGAAAAGGAAGGCGAAAAGAAGGTGAAACAGGTAAACAAAATCAAGATACCAAGAATCGTTGTTTTTGTTTGTGCAGCTGTGGGCATGATTCATATTGGCCTAACATCTCGTTGGGCAGCTGGATCAAGGGCTTGATACAGAAAGCAGTACTTTTGGACACGGCTCGCATTGCTAGGAGGTTCCTCTCTCTGGAGCCCTGACCGCAGCTTGGACCTTGTTTCCCATACCGGTGGGCTACTATTTTTGATATGTTTTTTTTTGTTTTTGTATTTTTAGAAATATTTAAAAATTTAAGAAATAAGTTTTAGAAAATGAATTAACGAAATAATAATAATAATCATTTATTTCAAGACAACATAGATCCATTGAGTTAGTAACAATAGTCTTAACCTATGTAAGTACTTAATTAATAACACCGACAATGTACAGGTGACAAGTGACCTCACCAACGGGCTGTCATGTCTCCCGGCTATAGCTCGTAGAATACTGTTGGGGCTGCCGCAGAGTCTGTTTAGCAGCGAGGCCGCTTTCTTACGCCGTACAGTGTTGAAGCAATCTGTACGTGCCTTAGCGAACATAGATGACGCGCTACAGAACCAAGGCAGATGCAACAGCATTCTAAATGCGTTGTTATACTGGAACCGCAGAGCAATGTAGGCCTTTTGGGTGTAGGTGAACCACAGGCTCCTGAGTACAGCGACATGCAATATGCTTTAAACAGCGTTATTTTGACCGCCGCCGTACATCGGAAGAACCGGCGGGCCAGCATATAAGCCCGGACCGACAATGCTCTGCGCTCCCTCTCCATATCCGGGTCGTCTTTCAAATCATCCGTCACCAAGTGGCCCAGGTATTTAAAAAAAACACAGGATGGACGGTGGAGAGTTTAATGAGGAGAGTATTAATTCTTTTTTATTATTTTTTTTTAATATGGGTTTGCTCTTGACTATAGTTTAGGTCATAGATGACAGAGACAAAGTCGACGATGGAGCGAGCTTACCCAGAAGAAGCCTGTTCACTCTAATTTTGAAGAGACTAGGGTTGTATGCGTTCGGAAACACAGACGCAGGCAGAGAGTTCCACTCCTTTGCTGTGCGCATTATAAAAGACATTTGGAAACGTTTAGTGCGAATTAGTGGAATAGCAACAAGGTAGGGATGGTAACTTGCAGTGCGTCTAGATGTCCGATGGTAGAAGGGGGCCGGTGGGATGAGGTCGTGTAAACTGGCTGAAATATGACGACTATTGTTGAAGATGTCTGAAAATATGATGCTGACTTGGAGCTTTTAAATACTCTGCTACCCGTGCAAAGGTCTGGCTTAATTTCTGATGACGTCACGCTTTAGGATTTCTTCAATCGCAAAAAAATGCGATGCTGTTTTGTTTTTGCTAAATAACGAAACAATTTGCTTCTTTATAATATTGGTTTAGATTTAAACCTTGTCCACCAGGGCCCTGTTTTATATGTGACAATGTGACAAATTTGTCAAAATCTGAAATAATTGACACAATTTCCCGACACGTGTTGTTTAATAAAGCAGAGAATGAATTAAATAAACGTGCAAAATTGTAGAATTGTCACTTGTCACCAGTCAGTCTTATTAAATAGGCCTCAGTTTAATCACTTTTTGACAGCTGCTTTAGAATTAAACTGTTCCAGAGTATCTATACATTTATAATGTAAAATAAATTTAGTTATGACTTCTTAAAAACATTAAAATTACGTTCACGAATCAGTTTGTACAAAAATATAATTGTATAGGTTTTAGAAATAGCTACATGCTATCGTACATGGGTCGTAAACGTTTGAAAATGTACGAACTTAAACAGCAAACGCTCAAGTTCTACGCACGCATAAAGTTAATTTATTCAACGGCAAATGACCAATATATAATCGATACTACATACGAATGAAAATGTGACGCGTATTGCATAGGGCTTTTGGCCGTTCGGACGCTGCAATACGAAGGAGCTCCTGTATGCCCTTAAATATAAAAACAGCTTTGATTTTTTTCTTTGTTACGCATTGCTCGACACGCTTCCACTTGTTTGCACGCAAGCTCAATTCCTGCCGATATGATACTACATGCGAATGAAAATGTAAGTAAGTAATCAAATCGTTTGTCGAAATATATACCTAATATTTCTGTATTCAATGGTTTCATTTGTCAAAAAGTGATTAACCTTGTGTTGCCATGCCACAACGTGTTGCCATGCCGTGTCTTACTGATGACGTAACGTTTAAGAATTTCTTCAAGCGCAAAAAATGCGATGTTGTTTTGTTTTTTTTTTTATAATCAACGGAGTATGAAATCTAAACTAGTAGGTAATAGCTATACCGGCTTATTTCTTCGAAATAGGTTCATTACACTGACTGGACGTGCTGTTTTGGAATTCCCCGTAGTTGGGTTTCGGTTAGAGCAGTTTCTATCTGTAAGTAAACCGACTTTCACTATTTATAAAATCTAGTTTGTCTACTTGATCTTGGCATCAACAGTGCTATAGAAGACAGCCCAATATTAGCGGTGGGACCTGTCCCTGATAAAGATGTGGATGCAGCTTCATTTTAGCGCCTCTCCTCGTATTTTTTTACACGCTTTTTATGTTTTGTGTTGTGTTTGTCTGTTTGTGTAATATTTTAATTTAATTACATATGTATTTTATTTAATTGTGACTTTGTTTAAGTAATTATAATGTGTATATGTAAATTTAATTTATTGTTGATTATTTTAATGTGATGTGTTTTAATTGACTTTTAATTTTTATATAATGGATGAGCAATGTCTGAAATAAAATGAATTTATTATTATTATTACACTCCATTTTAAAGCTGCTTATGTACAATGTATGTTTTATATTATATTTATATATTTTATTTAATTATCTATGTATTATATTATATGTATTAGTCAAATAATCATCATCATACCTACTTCACTACGAAAATCGACCTTACGTACTAGGTATTTGCGGTCTATATTTGTCTATGGTGCTTCATAACAATTAATTTATTTAAATTTTATAAAGGTTTAGTAATAAGTAGATGTATACTTCTTTAAGCAAGGAAGAGAGGCCTGTGTCCTGCAGTGGGTTTCAACAGACTTTTAATAATGCTACCTAATCATATTCTCCTACTGATTTTTTATCATTCCATTCATGACTGCTGCACGTGAAGACCCTATGGCCAGACCTGGTGGATTTAACTCTGATAAGATAGATCTAGTTTTATCCATGTTCTTTTTTTCCGCAGACAAGAATGCTCCTGCCAGGGTTGCGGAATTCGTCCGAAAGGGTCCTGGAACGCAAAGGGCATTAGGAGAAACACGGATGGATTTTAGTCAGTAAGAGTCTGACACTCATTTCCGCTCCGCCCAGAGCAGAAGTTGTTGTGTTGCATTGAAGACTAGCTTTTGCCCACGACTTCGTCCGCGTGGAATAGTTACTTGGGGCAGACATTTTTATTTTTAGATTATGAAGTTCAGTAAAGTTTCAGACAATGCTACTGAACAGAGAAATATAGATAAATATAGATAGTTTAACAAATGTTCGATGTGATTTTAAAATTGGCATGACTTTTTTATTTATGAACCGATTGACATGAAACAAACACGAAATGTTAAGTGAAACAAAACCACATCTAAATCGGGTAAGCCATTTCTGATATTAGCGTGGACAAACGAACAGACAAAATTCTTACAATCATTGTTTTGGGTGCTATTTGCGTTGATAAAGATCCCAATAATATTTTCTCTCATATATTATTATCTTCCATGTACAGACAGCGATCCGTTACATTTTTATTATTATATTATATAAATATTATATTATATGTATAATAGAAGATGCTACCGGTAATGAACATAAAATCAACTAAGAAATGTAAACTCTTAGTTCAACATACTTCAAAGAATTGAGATACTCTATTATTGGTGTAGGTACAATAAAATATATAAAAATCGTACAGCTGATTCCAGTAAGACTGCAAGCTGACCCTTTACTAAGTAAAGTGAGATAAAAGCTAGGCAGATCGATAACCTAATCAGGTAGTAACTAGTTATCGATACTAATCACGCGTACGACGTTAGATTACTAACTTAACTGGCCGCTGTATCCCCCGTTCCCACCAGCAAGACGCATCGTACAATACCCACGCAGGCGTCTGCTAATAATTCTGTTATCGCAAACAAAAATAGCTCAGAAACCCCCCTTTATCTCATCTCTGCTGATCACACGACAAACCAAATATAATAAACATTAAACGTGCTAATTACAACTGCAACGATAACAAGGTCACATGAGGTCACCTGTGTTGATAAGGGGATTCACTTCAGAAAACGATTCGCTTTTGTTTGACAGCGTCTGAGTCATAGACAACGGAAGGTCGTGCGCGGGCAGCGACTACCTAGGATAGTTAGTCGCTGCCGGCGCTTTTGCCTAGCCTTTTCACAACTATGTTGGGATTGGCGTCCAGTCTAAGTGGAGCTGTGTACCAGTATTTTACATGACCCAAGTGTTAAATTACGATACGTCAAGACTGGTGTAAGATTTTCTAGCTTCTGACCAGGAAAGATTGTCGCAGTTTATCAAGTTTGCCGAGGCATGGATGGATTACCAACCTCTATAACATCGGAACTCCTCGGATCTCGGACCGAGCTCGGCAAGTATGGCTTATCCTTGAAGATCAACCTTTGGCTTGTATGTAAAGTTTTGAACATACCGTATCTAGTAGGATATCTGCAGGAAAATCAAGGTTACCGACATAGCTCGAAGAATCACCAAGCTTAAGTGGTAGTACGCAAGGCACATTAGTCGATGAAGTCGTAAGATTCTGTAGTGGTGACCGTGCAACGGAAGACAAAGCGGTGGAAGGACTCTCACAAGGTGAACCGATGACTTAGTGAAGACCGCGCAAATCCGCTGGAGAAGAGGTCGATGTGGTGATACTTGGGGGCGGCCTTGTCCAACAGAGAATATATTTCGACCGAAATGATAATGATAACTTTTTCGAATGACACATTTGTCCCACCTGCACGCAAAATACGCGCTTAGTCGTGGAGTTGCGGAACCCAGCCCGAGTTACATACAAAATCAAAATCAATCTTAATCAAAAGTCATTTATTCAAATTAGGCTGAGTGCCAGCACTTTTTGAACGTCAAAGTTCTAAATAGAGACAGTCCCCTAAAACGCCCGCCCGTTACCACTTCCTAGTGTTTTAGCTGGGAAGAAGAATACATACATACATAATGATAACTCCAGCAGCGTCCGACTAGGCGACTCTGTGTTCTGTGGTCACTGAGTCATGGCAAATGTGCCTAATGAATAGTTTCTCGGGGAATATATTATTTGGCTTTAGTGTTTTGTTTTCCTTGTACTATTATTAGTTGACTGTTATTGTTTTTGCGAACGGTGTTTGTAAGAAATGCTTTTCTTGAATGTTTAGTTCTTTTGTTATTACTTTGACTGTATTGTTTATGTTTTGTAGACATGGTTGTTGCACTGTGGCTATTTCATCTGTTATTTTCCTACTAATATCATAATTCAGGCTTCGACCCATCCGAGACATTAGACTCATTTAAGAACAAGTAGTCCTATTTTTTTTCTGTATCCATAAAACGGTTATCTTTCTTTCATTAACCCACATTTTATCTCCCTCTAGACAGGGTCTTTCATTACACCAACATCCCAAATGAAGTCCAAATTCTGACCATATTTGCCCTGAATCCCCAAAACACATGTGTTCCGAATACCCCACTCCTCAAACTTTTCCTATAATTCACAGGCACCCAAAACCACAGCCTACAAAACATTCAGTATGTCAACCACTACTATTGCGACTATGCTATAATTAAGCAGTTTACGTAACATTATCGGTTTGGCATAAAAGCTGCTGTATATTAATAATGAAATATGGACGTACTGTTCTAATTAATCTGTGGGATGGTTCGACGTTATATTGGTTTAATAATAGTTGCATGATTGGCTGATGGTCGATTTATTGTTTGTTTTTGACCGATATAATCGGACGATCTGGTGGCAAGACTGGCAATAGAGATCTTCAGAACGATTTGTACATAATACAAACATGACAATTTACTGCCCGAGGGTTCGAAGACGCAGCTTTGGGAACTAGTTCGATCCAGCCCGTCCCTAGCTGTCCTCCCCCCAGCTCGGCTTAGGGCGTGGCCTTAGCGTGTAGTCGCTTTTTTGTAAGCCCTGGCTGGAGGCTTTAATATTAAATTAAGGTCACCATAGGCAAGCCCGGTTCGGCAGTCGACAACCTCATAGGTTGAACTGCGAGACGCCACTCACAAAAAAAAAACAGCTTTGGGAAGCCTTCTCTCGAGCTGGACTGATGACTTAGTGAGCCCGCTGGATACAAATTTTTACATACACGCTTGGTTTGGATCTCGATGCACGGTTTGCTAAGTAACAATAGGCTTCCAATATGGCTTACTCCCTAACATTTTTATGTACCCCATGATATGGGTATCAAATGACAAGGTCTGTTGAGAGGAATACGAAAAACATAGATTGTTTAAAAAAAAGTATTCCCTGTCCATGCATGTGACTATTTTTGTACTCCGCAACTTTGACTACGAATAAAATAATAATACTAAACGGTGATGGGTGACTAGACCAATCAGATCTATACTCTTTGACGAACAATTCAAAAATATTCCTTTTATGCTGTCCCCAGCGAATATACCAACATGCTCTCTAATTAATATCCTGCAACATTTATCACGTATAGATATCAAAACATAGGAACAGTTCGGAACATTAGACAGGTACATAATATACTGGTACATACTGTATCTAGCAGTAAATTTGGGCGTTCGCCAAATGCAATGCTCATCCATTATGTTGACTCGGCGCTGCACGGGAAGTGGCGCGGATTCGTTGTCGTACGGCACGAGTTTGGGAGTACTTTGCTCTATAGCTTTTAGGGGTTAAAGATGCTATAATAATAAAACTGTCATAGAACAATAAGATATCATCGCGTTTAGCTGACGAAGAGAGGTTTTTAGTGACTGTCAAAATATTTACTGATGAGTATTATTTATGGATTTATTGAAGTCTAGCTGCCGTCCCCCGCCCCACCCGCATCATCATCTTCCTGCCCTTATCCCATGTTACTTGGGATCGGCGCAACACGTTTTTTTCTTCCAATCTATCCTGTCAACCGTCACGCTATCACTAACTCCCTTTTCTTTCATATCACTCCTAATACAATCCATCCATCTTTCCCGCCCCACCCGCATGAATGTCGAAAATTATCCCAAGGGAACATAGTCCAGGGATAAAAGTTAAAAATATCCTATGTGTTAATCCAGACTATAATCTACCACTCCACCAAATTTCATCAAGATCCGCTCAGCCGTTCTGACGTGAAAGAGTAACAAGCACCACACATACATACATACAAACTTTCGCGTATATAATATTAAGTACGGATAAGGATTGCCACTGCTGGACACAATCTACCAACCAGCGTACTCACGCAGCCTTTATCAACCAGGTCATCACTTGATTAAGCCTTCCAACAATGTCTCTTCCGTTCCAAAATCGTTCGGCCTCACCGGCCAACCGCTCTGCTCTGGTTTGCTGATTGCTTATGTTTTAAAGACAATGAAAACTCGTTCGTTCAAGGTACAACGTATTTTTCTGATTTACAAAAAATGGGGCGCTGGCTGACTTTGCCCCTTGCCACCGAATATGCTTTAGACGGCCTCGTTTCTCCCTTTTGACCTCTTGAACCTAATGTCTCTTTCTTTATCAAGCAAACTTAAGCCTTTTTCGTACCCGAACAATGGACACGTACCTTCCCTACATACAGAGTAAATACAGCTCTCTGGAGTGTGCTCTGTGATTGAAGCATGTTACATGTCCGCTCGGGTCCATTTCACAAAATGCATGGATTTGGGTTACATAGCCGAGCTGGCCTAGCGGGCTATGATTTCTAATTATATTGAAGAGTATTTGAGGGTCTTTGTTGAAGAGTTTGGTATGAGAAGTAGGTTTTAGATACTTCCAGTGGTTGCTTAAGGTACAATTCCGTGCATCGTGGCCGATCGCAGCCACGCGCGATCTATCGCATGCGACAGCACAGAGAATGCAGCAGTATTATCTGTGCATTGCCACAGCTACACTGCGATCGCCAACCATCCCCTTTGGAGGAGGCCTATGTCTAGCAGTGGACGTCATTCGGCTGATGTGTGATGAAACGAGTCGTCCTACCATACTTTCCGATGCACGGAGGAGTCTCGACATGTAATGGATGGTCACCCATCCACAAACCGACTTTGGCAAGCGTTGTTTTACCTCGAAGATTGATTCGTGCGGCTATTATTATTTAGCCACGAGCTCCTCGACCGATGTTACGGGCCGTATTATGACATTCACAGCGGACATGTTATGTTACACCGTGTCCTAAAATACGTATAAAACCAAACACATACGCATCATGTTCGTGCTCGTTTTCACGAACTGACTGCACGAATGCTCGCTTTGTAACATGTTAACCACCTTTATACATGCCACTCGAAAATTGTAGACTCCGTAAGATTGTAATAAATCTTTATTATATTAGAAAAAATCGTTTTGCATAAATCCAAATTCAATAGTTTCCAATATATCCGTGTCTTATTAAGAAAACGTAGTTTACAATTTCAAGCGATATTTTACAATCTAACGGCGTTTGCCATTTTCCGGTGACATATATACAGTTAATTCTCAAACTGTACATTATATACAGCTTCGGCTGGAAATTACCACAGACATTATGCTACAAATTAATTCACTCAACTCTAAATTATATCAGCAGTAGTTTCCATTTGAATCGTGAACTTCTCTCACACACAGTTCATGGAGCGTTCGCTGTACTTTGATTGTTAATTGTGGTTCGGGTCCATTTCCCAGAATTCACTTATACATAGCTAGCAGACACATGCACGTGTGATTTTTGTAGTTTGATACATAATGTGGTAGGTAGCAATAAATTGCAGTTCAGATTAATTATGCTGTTTGTCTTAGCATAATGTTTTCGTATGTTTTGCTCTTTTTACCGCTAATTTCAAAATGGCGTTGAAATTGCTCTCTTTGCAATTAGTAATACTTGTTATAAAAATAATTTTAAAACAAGCAAAAGCTTGTTTTAAAATTATTTTTGTTGCTTGTTTGAAAAGAATTTACCGCTTTAATTAAAAAATTAAAGCGGTAAATTCTTTTCCAAGAGGAAGGAATTGCTTCACTTTATGTATGTTAGGTTGAATGTAAAGTGTTATACTATTCAACCTTTTTAAACCCCATTCTAATGCAAAACTTATCCCCCTGTTGAAAAACACACAAATGCTTTATAGTGACTGTAGAAGGTTATGTAGCAAAAGTGTAAATATATAAGTATTGTGCTCTTGTGTTTGTAGCATGTTCGTCGAAACGATGATTTGGAAAGAACTTAGTCAACCACCTACTTAGGTGACGAAGCTCGCCTTTCTTTGTACATGAACTTTATTATCACTTTAAATAATACACTGCACACATATAAGTTGTTTTGGTGTACTCGTTTGCCAGAAAACAGACGACAGAGAATAGACGGTAACAGAGAAATATTGTAGAGAAATACATGTTGCACCGACCCCGAATAAATTGGAATAGGGCAAGAAAACAAACAAAACATATAATTCATGCTTTATACTAAAACTAAGTACATAGTCATCATCATCTGCCTAGCCTTTTTCCCAATTATATTGGGGTCGGCTTCCAGTCAAACCGGATTCAGCTGAATACCAGTATTTTACGTGGAGCGGCTGCCTACCAGACCTCCACAACCCATTAACTGGGTAAAACGTTAACTAAATACATAGTAAAGCGTCGTATCCACTAAGCAACATTTGACGTGCGACATGATACGCAACATGTTGCTCATCATGTTGAACGGCAACGAAGAACTTTTATTGAGTAACATTGTCAATGTTGCGCAGCTGCTGGCAACGTCGCGCGTTGTTGTGGAACGTTGCTGAAAATGTTGGGCGTCATGTGTTGCGAATCAAATGTTGCCTAATGGATTCGAGGCTTTAAGGTACAAAATTATCGGACGTGCCCAGATAACTTGTTTGAATGTGTAATAGGTAGTTATAATTTCAGCTATCCTTAGAGTTTACTACAAACAAAAGCTGCTACAAGTACATATAGAAAGTAAATACAGCTCGGAAACAACGCGCTCTGTGATTGAAGCCTGTTTGTTCGTCTAAACGCCCGTCGAAGTCGAACGGAAACATATCAAGGATTTGGGTTACACGTTGCATTACTCGTATTGTTTGAGAATTTCATTCCAGGTTTGGAGAATGAATTTCATTTAGATGTTAAATTTGGAGCTCCCTATCAAATTCGTTGATGGGTACATGGATTTCTGTTTTTTTTGAGTGTCTTATGGAATCAACGTTGGACCAATTATAATAAATACAACGTGTTACCGAATAAAAGTAAAAATTTGAAAATAATTAACTGTGTAAGCCCTGGCTGGGGGCCTTAAATTTATTTGAGGCCACCACAGGATGGTCCAGTTAAGCAGTAACCAGCCTTAGTGTGCTGAACTGCGAATGGTCATTGTCCAAAAAAAGAAGGGGGTCATTGTCTTTTATTATACTACGGATGCCGCGGAATACCAGTACCTATTCAACATGGGACAACTGCCTTAGATCTGACCTCTACAAACAAATTGTTGAATACTCATGTAGTTTGCCATCCAATACCACAAAAATAGCTCAACCAATTTTGTACAAAAATGTCGAATAATCCACATTTTTGTTCAAACCTAAGTTCTATCATAAATGAAAATATGCCAGTTCAATTTCAAAAGATTTTCTTCTCTCATTCTTGAGCGCGAATCGTATGACATCTCATTTGTCAAATCGAATGAGTGGGTTACGGAATGGAGAGCTTCCATTTTAAATGAAAACCTATATTCTTTTGAGCAGATGTTAGTTTTGTCAATTTTAATAAGTGTGCTTTATAATCTTACAAAATTATTATAATAATATAAAGAGCTACTATTATTTGTTTGTTAGGATAAACGTTTCCCGGGTGTCATCACTGTGAGGATCGCCCGGAGAACACGGTGGAGGTCTGCCCTGTTGGGCGGAGCACCACCGAGTCCTCGTCGAGGCGATCGGCGGCGGCGGCAACCTCTCGCGTCCGGCCCTTTTTTTTTTTTGATGTCGGGGGGAAATACTCATGGATGTCCTCCGCCCTGGGGCGGGCGGAAGGGTCTGTCAGACTCTTACTGACTAAAACCACCCCGGTGTTCAATCTCCCACGGGATCGCGGGAACGAATGCGACTTCTCAACCTACGGTCCGGAGCGAGGAGGCATAGGAAGCAGTCACCTTTTTCTACGAAGCAGTAATGCTAGCGAAGGAGGAGGCGGGCCGCGCGAGGGAAAGGTAAGGCCTTCGCCCCAACCGCCGCTACAGGAGAAAGCGCCCCGGGCGTCGAGAGTCGCAGGGCGATCCACGGCCACCGTAGGCCCGGGCCTGCGGAGAGCGAGCGTTGGGTGGCTCGCTGTCCGATCACCACCAGGCCCGGGTCGATGGCGCGTTGTGTTTCACGCGCGCCTCAAAGAGATGTCAGCATAGTAGATGTGGCCCGCTAGGGCTAGAGCCTGGCAGGGTTGCACAAATTGTTTGAAAGAGTCACCGCGGCCCTGGAACGCAAAGGGCTTTAGAAGGAACACGTCCTCCAGCTCCACCCAGAGCGGAAGAAGTCATTTGATGACTTCCCATCATTAAAAAAAAAATCTGTCTGTCTGTCTGTCAGCGGGCTGCATCTCAAGAACCGCAATAGGTAGAGAGTTGAGATTTACACAAAGAGTCTATTTGTATTGTATTACAAATAATAAAATTAAAAACATTAAAGGGGAGAAACGTGTTTTTCTCGGTTACAAGAAACGTTTTTTTCTCAGTTTATGGTACGGAACCTTCCGTGTGAGAGTCCGACTCGCACTTGGCCGGTTTTTAACCACTTAACGTGTTGAACGGATTTAAATGAAATTTGACACACGAGTAGACTCATCTCCTGAAAAAGACATAGATAAGATGATCCTGAGAGTACATTCCTTTGGAGTAGTTTTTGTCTTGCTCGCTCTATTAGCTGTCATCTCGGTATTCACCATTCGTTCTATCCACCATTTGATCATCTTTCGTACATCTTATTCATAATGTTATTCACATCTAACCAGTCAATATCAGTATCAAACGCACTACCAAATTCCACATGACCCATTCCATTGAAACCAGCCTGAATAGTGAAAGCTCGAATTCTGTGCTATTTAACAAGCGAATCAAATAGAATGATAGTCGCAACATTATATGCTAGTGTTTGTAAAACGCCATGCGGTGAGCGTAGATCTGGGACACGGTGTGCAATGTTTACTTAGCGAATGCAGCGCTGGGTGTTTGGATTTTGAAGCGGATTTCGGGTAGGGTTTATCTGAAGTTTAAGTATTTTGGTTCATACCTTGATTTATCTAAAAAAGTGATAATATATAAATGCGATAGTAACTCTGTCTATCTGTCTATGTGTTTTTGAATTGATAACTTCTTATGGGAGGGTAATCCGTAACGTAACGCGTTACGGCGCCAGTCTGTCTGGCTTCCCTTTCTCTCACGCATACGGCAGCAGTGGGCAGGCTCTTCCTCTCTCACTCTAACCCACAGCGCTAGTCGTATTTCAGACAGACGCTTCCCATATTAAATAGTTAAACTTAGATTAGTTTACGTTATCACATCTGTCGGGCGTCCCGAGACGCAAACGTTTTTTTTTTTATCATATTACGCCCATATCCTGGAATGGACATAGGATTTTTCATTGGGTGGAGCCGCTGGCAGAAAATAGTTAATGTGCAGACGCCAGCACATCAAGCTACAACAATCTGTCAAACTTATTTAACAGATTTTCAACTTTATCGCTAAATCATTAGGTTCAAAGTTGATTGGGAAAATTTGCCAATTTCGGGTAGCTTGATGTGCGTAGGTCTGTACATAAAATTAGACGTACCAAAGTGACGTAGAAGGAGAAAAATATAAATATTGATAGAAAGAAAGGCAGAGGAAAGCCAAAAATAATCTTTATTGATTTTGTGAGAATAACATAAAAGACGAGGGAGATGATTATAACGTGACAGTTGATGGAGAAGAATGGGAGAATAAAACGTGTTGCGCCATATCAAAGCGTAGGAAAATGATATTGGTAGGTACGAATCATCAGCTTAAAAAATTGGTTGTCTGTAAAGTCGGTTTACGGATGATAGTTTAACGTGACAACGTCATAACAAAACATTAATGAAATGATCGTAACGTTACAATGAACGTAACGTTACAATGAGTCATCCTTTTTCGTGCGTGCAGCCGGCGTTCATCGTTTGAAAATTGTTTCCACCACAACCTATCATTCAAAAGTTTTAAAGAGAAAAACAGCAGTTTTCTCATATCTGCAATCACCAATCCTTTGCCTACATTCTTGATTATCTCGATCACTACTGCTTGTTTTCCACAACCCGGACAGATGTAGGTTGTAGAAGGCAAGTAGCAGTTTGCGTTACACGAAGGGGTTTGTAAAACGTCATGTGGTGAGCGTGAATTTTGGACGTTCTAGAGAGGACGCAATGTTTACTTAGCCAAAGTAGCGCTGTGGGTTTGGATTTGCTGCGGATTTTGGTCTTAATTGTGATGAAGTGTTAATTTGACTATGAACTCTCTTTTATTTTTGTATCCTTTTATGATGCTCCGGTTGACGTATTTCAGTCAATGCAGGTTACCGCTGAAAACCAGCGCTATAGGTCTGTCGCACGTGAGTCCCAACTTTATGATGAGCGATGGACGTTTTGTGCAGTGTGATGCAAATCTCAAACTGTTTTTTTTTTATGGTACCTAAGCGTCATTCTTGGCGCAAATAAACAGTTTTTCTTTTTTTCTAATGTTCCAGCTCTTAACTTCTATCTATGTATTGGGATATGGATTCCGCACTTAGTCCTGATGTTGGACCATTTTGCGTGAGTCATGGCGGCGATGGAGCCAACCGCCCTCCAGAAGCAGATCAGTCCTCTCAGTGTGATCAGGATACTTATCTGTAAGCGAATTCGGTGACCCTTTTGTTTAGTTCCCTATTTCAGCGACGCCTATGCACTCAAGGAGCACGTGCGATACCGTCTCCTCCATGCATGCTCTACAGAAAGGACTGTTCGTTATACCTATCGTGTGGAAATGTTTTTTCAGTGAGCAGTGCCCGATGATGGTCCCCGCCACCATTCATAGACTGCCCCTATCCAGTTGCAGAAGGCACCTGGTCAGTTCTCCTGACCTCAATCTTAACTAATCGAAAACGACGGATGAGGTTTACTATTGAACAAGTGAGCCCAGAAGATGCATGTACATACTGGTTTTGAAGGCCTTCCCCCTGATATAAGGAAGTGGAAACTGTGAAATGGTGAATAAAACTACGTCCCTTTTTACTACTTCATTGTTCTATATTATTTGGTTTCGACGATTTCTTTTAGAATAAGTAAGCTTCAGTGAATTATCTGGTAGTTGCCAGTATAAATTTTGGCTTAGTTACACTGGTTATAAATAGTGAGGCCACCATGTCTCAAGACAAAACAAAGTGATGGTATTTGCTCATAAGATCGTTTTTGTCGGCCGAATAATCGATTAAAAGACCGATCAAGTTCCATGCAAAGCTCGTCCAAAAATAAACCCCTCAAGACGAAGAAGACATTAAAACCGAAACGCGATAAATTTTAAAAGCAATAAATTCAACTGTTACATTAAATATAATATCGGGACTAAATTCTGAAGCAATTTGTTAGGAAAACACTCAATGCGACTAAGCGAGGGCTCGCTCAAATTTAATGGTCCCGCGCTCTTCACTCTTTACATATTTATTACAATCTTGGATTTTGTTTTCCTTGTGATGAGAGTTTAAGGATACTGGAGGTGTGTGAAAATGTACGGTGAGCTCCTAAATTATGTTTATGGTTATTTTTATTTACATAGATATTTACAGCTGTTTTAATAAATACTTAACTAACTATAAACACTAGAAATAAAAATAAAAACTCCTAACTAAATTAACCCTAAAATATGGAGTCAAAAAAATCATCCGCATCGCTGTCGACTGGAAGTGTACCCAAAAGACTGGCGGCATGGCCACGTTGTATGGCAATGATTATCCTTTGACCAAGGTAAAAGCCAGCCCTTAGGTCACGTGAAGTGTCAACTAAGTGTGTTCATGGTGGTAGTTTAACAGTTGCGCGTTGTTGATTCAAGTTTTCAATTCAGCAATCGTATCGTAAATACTATTGAGTTTTTTACATACCATTGACTCTTTTTTTGTGGATTTCCTGCTGAGTACATATTGCAAATTATAACAGATTGCGGTTATATTTGACTGAACTAATCCTACTATAGAATAAAATACATATCCTACTAATATTAAAAATGTGCAAGTTTGGGATGTATGTTTGTTACTCTGTCACGCAAAAACTACAGAGCGGATCTTGATGAAATTTGGCACAGAGGTAGATTATAGTCTAGAATAACGCATAGTATTCTTTTTTTTACTCTTTTTTTAGGATATTTTCTTTTTATTAGCATTTGCTGCGGGCGGCAGCTAGTCCTTAACAAAAAGTTGACGTTGCTTAAAGTCTTTAGTTGTTTTGTTAGACTGAAAGACAATGAATCTGCCTAGTCTTTTCCCAACTATGTTCAGAGAGTCAGGTTTTATTCTAATCGGCTGCAGCTGAGTACCAGTGTTTTACATGGAGCAACTAATCGGGAATATGCATTCATTTTTTTATCTGCAAAATGAATAGGTAATTATTAGTTCTAGTCAACAATTATAAAATAATTTTTAAAATACCTTCATAAGCGATAAAATAATAAAGCTTCAAAGATAACAATTAGAAAGAGAAGTCCGATACAAACTCTGACGTCAAATACCATGTCGCATAATTATACAGCTGCTGTAGAAAACGGCGTCTTTGCGAGAGGGATAGATATATTTGTTTAATATAGTAATTAGATATAGTAGTATTTGTGTAGTATATCTCGTTTGTTTTTCGTTCAATTTTGATTCTATTTTCAATGTTAGTATTATATTATTTTCATTCATAAACCCTATTATCTGACTTCAGTAACTCAGTAGCTGTGTAACACGATTCCCCTTGGTAAGACTGGTATCTGAATTTCTGGCTTCTGACTATCCGTAACGACTGGCAATGATCTAAAATTGTGAGCCAGGACCAACAGCCTAACGCTCTGTCCGAGACACGGAGGACTCGTAATACATAGTAAAGTCCGACTTTTTCTATTATTATGTAAAAACGACTTTGGCCCATTTAAGCAAAAATATTGTAAAACCCAATATCCTTCGTTATTTCCTCACGATATACCAATTATTACTGACCCACAGTAGCCTCAGTTAATATATAATAATATCTTTATTATTAACATTATTATTTATTAATATATTATTATTTACTTATTTATTATTTGTCACTGATTGTGTTATTCTTTAGAGCAATGTAATAAATTTAGTTATTAATTTTCTTTTTTTATTATTTTCAATTTTCTTTTTATGTAGTTTTGTTTTTTTTAGCCTTTATGTACCTACTCTTAGTACAATTTAAAACTTTAAATATGTACCTAAGTGCTGTAAGTGTGCCTAAGTGCACACCTGTAAGTGACAAATTCACTCTAGATTCTAAGTTTAATTGTTACAGTACCCCAATAAAAATATTAGTGAATAAGTCGTTGGAGTGTCATAATTAAATAAATAAACAAAAAGAGAAACCTAGAACAAACCAAAAACATTTTCCATTCAGTAAGGTCGACAGAAATGCCCGAAATGCACCGGAGGTACTTAAAATAATCTCTCGAGGTCTTCGACTGCATCTCATACGAGCTTATATTAATGGAAACAAAACAGAATCGTTTAAATATTCTAATGAAAGGTTTTATCATAAACGTTCGCCATTAGAGCTTATTTCGCTAGCGAAATATTAAAACTGAATAACTCTCATAAAGTAGACTTTGTTTAGTGGTGGGTTTCACTGTGGCGATTTTGTTATGAAAGGGATTTGGTTTAAAATTTAATTGCGACGTGGTTTATGTTAATGAATTTAGTTAGTTAATATCTGTGTACTTTATATTGGAGGTTTTTTGCATTGATATTGTCGATTTTAACACATTGACAGCATGATGAAAGTAATACTTGCTTCTCGTGACAGATGATGGAGTTGCGATACCTACTGACTTTCTTATTACTACTCAAAACAAAAACACCATGTTGACAAGCGAACCAGTTTTGCTAGAATTTATATTTACGCAAATGATTTCCACATAGCAGTATATAGGTAAACTTAATATTTTCATTTTATATTTGGGCTACCGATGAAATTGATTAACATCGTTTTGAATCATCATTATCATCCCTCTTATTTACATGAGATCTATACTTTTATGTCTTAACAGTCCAACCATCGTTTCTTTGTTGTTATTTCTCCTTTCCCTATCCTAATATAATAACCACACACTCACATCTATACTTTCAACTTTCTTCATTCCATTAACATCAATCCTCCTTTTGTTCCTTATACCTATTATTTTTATAATCCCAAAAATTCGCACCAACGAAACCAGACCTTAAGCAATTTCAATTTGAAGCGGCGCGACTGCCTCTCCACGGATACATTAAGCACTTAACTATCACTGTCTGCTTACTCTCAACTTATGCCGAGCCATTATAAAACCCAGCTTTTTTGTATCTGGACTTATTTTAGTTCGTATTTTTGTATGGCTATTTTCAAGAAAACATTTTTTTAATTAATATATTATTAATAAAGTGTATCACAATCTTGAGACACAGATATGTGTCTCATTTTGTCAAGAGCTCGTGTCTACGTAGTAACAACCACATGGTTCTATCTTTGAGGATAAGCTGCGCTTACCGAGGTTAGTCTGTGGATGGGTGATCATGCATTACATATCGAGACCCCTCTTTGCCCTGGAAAGCACTTTAAGCAGAATGTACATTACAAAGCACAGCTGGAAATTAGAAATTTTTAATATTATTGTCGTAATTTAATTTATACCTAAAAGAAACAGGATTGTGCATAGCTGGCATGATTTTTCTAAAGAAATAATGGTAGGACAATTATGGCATTGTCTACAGTACAAAGAAGCCTCAATAACTCATACCCCAGGTACATTACAATCAAAATACGACTCCATTCTTCAATCAATATTCATCACTAACACACCAAGTCAATAGCTTTTCTCAAATCCTTCCATTTTTCACAGCACCTTTCAAATCGGATGAGTTGCTCCATTTAGTTGCACCACAGAGTACGGGAACAACTCAGCGGCCACTGATAAAACAAATGATAAACGCGGCGAAAAAGGAATGAAAAATGGGGCGAACACGGAAAAATAAAAATTGGGCGAACTTTGTGGGCGAATATGGAACAAATCCTAATATTGTCAACACGTCCCATTCGTCTTATAAACGAATCGTAACAATTTTAACAATGCATGTGAAAGCTGAAACTTGCGTGGACTCGAATCCATTGGCCTAGTCTTTTCACAAAGATTTTTGAGTTGGTTTTTAGCCTAACCAGATGCAGCTAAGTATTTCACATTGAGCGACGGCCTATCTGACCTGTTCAACCCAATGACTGGGTAACACGATGCTCCTTGGCAAGACTATTGTCAGATTTTCTGGCTTCTGACTTACGTTACGTCAGTCGAAGATCGACTAATTACTTCCGTGACATGTGAGAGTCTCCGTTTGTAACGGATGGTCACCCATCCACGGACTGACCTCAGAAAGCGTTGCTTAACCTGGTCGATCCATGTGGCTGTTATAACTTATACTGGTTATACTTAGCTACGAGCTCTTGTCCAAAGATTCCATGTTCTGTAAGTTAAACCAAGTTATAAAGTTGATATTTCTCATCTTACCCGGTTTAAAATTCTATCGAAAACTTAACTGAGTTTAAAGCTCTTTCGAATGAGATTAGGGAATATGTTTAGAATATATTAAGTTGTTGGCTATTTGATAATGTAGATTTTAGTCTAGTAGCATTTGGTCTGGTGGTCGCAAGCGTGGTTGCTAAACGGCACGGATTTCTATTCCCAGAATGGGTAAAAGTTTTATTGGATTTTTCTATTAGGTGTATCTCAAGAACCACCGGGATATTAGAAGTTGATAGTGTGACACAAGGTACCTGGGTTAGGCATACCCAGGTACCTTAGCGTCACACCGCAGATCGAGCGTCATATCGGGCACTGTACGTTGGTACTACGCCCGATCTGACGCTCAATCTGAACTCTCCCTGGTCGTCTCAGATGGCCGTCCCAACGGACCATGAGAGTAAAGGAACAGGGAGCGGATGATCTCTTCCTGATAGTGTCGAATTGCCGTCCCATCATACTATGAGGGTATACGAATAGATGGCCAATTCTAATATTTTTTATGAATAGTTCACATTCACATCTATGTCACAATCTGTCAAAAAAGCCTCAATTTCCATACATTTTTGACAGATTGCGACTGAGATGCGAATGCGAACGTTGCTTTAATATTAGTATTATTGGCCATCTGTTCGTTTACCCTCATAATCTGATGGGACGGCACACTTCACTACATTGGTTTTGAGTATAACTATACTTACGGGGCCCGTTAGGGCCAGAGCCAGCCAGGGTTGCGGAATTTGTTCGAAAGAGTCACCGCGGCCGTGGAACGCAAAGGGCTTTAGAAGGAACACGGATGGGTTTTAGTCAGTAAGAGTCTGACACGCCCTTCCAAAAAAAAAAGTATACCTACACTTACGGGGCCCGATAGGGCCAGAGCCTGCCGGGGTTGCGGAATTTGTTCGAAAGAGTCACCGCGGCCGTGGAACGCAAAGGGCTTTAGAAGGAACACGGATGGGTTTTAGTCAGTACGAGTCTAACACGCCCTTCCAAAAAAAAAAACTATACCTATACTGGGGCACTATTACTTTCTCCTTAGTATAAACAAAACTCTTTTAACATCTGTGACATAAATTTGACATCTTGAAAAAAAAAAATGAAAGAAAATACGTTTATTTGCCACAAATACAAAGACACAACAAGTCAATTAAGTAAATGAATAACTGAGCAAATACTCTGAACCATTTAAGTAATGAAAAACTTACTTATTAATTATTCCTTCAATTTAGATTAAAAGACATTCGTAATATTAAAGACAAAAAACTTTTTTACAAAAAAAAAGTAATTGTAATAATGGACTCCGTTTGGTACCTAAGTAACATCTGTTTTATTAACTTTCATAATGAAAAAATGAGAAACGTCTTCATAAAAATGATTAAGAAAGCGATAATGAAACATTCATTCACGAAAAGGTTACAAGTGGTAACCCATCCAAAAGTTGACCTAAGCAACTGGCAGCTTAACTTCAATTGGTGCTATTATCTGTATTGAGCCATCAAACCCAAGTAATACTTTATCATTAAAAGTTGCAATAAATAGCTTTTATAAGGGTATTAAGTATAGAATTGGTCACAAAAAGGTAACGTCTGATATAAAATGGACACTAAAGAGTTTTACAGCCATTTTACGATTTTCCCTTGATGACGAGAAATGATGACCGGCTCAATTGCTTCACAGGTCTTAAGAAAAAGGCAGTTTCCTTTTATACAAAGAAATTCGAATACCTAAGTTCTGCATAATCTATGTCGCTCTCAGTCACCCAAACTACGTCGTTTTTGATGGTGGGAGGGGATCTGGTACGATGGCTGTTGGACACGAACCCATAGTGCCACTCCCTTTCACCCAGCTGCCCACGTGGCTACAAGAACAAATCCACATATAAGCAGAACGCTGGTGGGCCTCGGCACCAGGCTGCAGGCATTCCAAGGAGACTATAGCACTCCTGGACAGAAAACTTACCAAGCGCCTTTTGCGACTGGATAGGGGCAGCCTGCGAATGGTGGCGGGGACCATCACCGGACACTGCTCACTGCTTAAGCATTTCCACACGATAGGTATAACAGCCAGTCCTCTGTGCCGAGCATGCATGGAGGAGGAGGAAATGGTATCGCACGTGCTCCTTGAGTTCTACGCAGACAAACAATAGGGACACCGAAGTCACTCACAGACATCCTGAACTCTTTAGGAGGACTGATCTGCTTCTGGAGGCAGGTTGGCTGGTTGGAATAACGGCCGCCGTGGCCCACGCACAATGGTCCAACATCAGGACTAAGTGTGGAAACCATACTCCTATAGATAGATAGATAGATAGATGGTTCTACGATGTCCAGAATTATGCCAGAAGCGAATTCAGATTATCATTATTTCAGCCAAAAGCCGTCCACGCATGGACATAGGCCTCCCCCAAAAATCGCCACATCGACAGCTTCATCTCGTATCGACTGTAGTACCCAAGCAATCATGAAGAAATATCAGATGTTCCTCATATTTATCGAATAATAAATTAAATAATAACAAAATGGGACACCCACATGATACCCCATTGCATTTGAACTCGTCCATTGAAAGGTTCATTAGAAAACCAGCGTCAGACAACATCAGTCTGTCTGACATATCGCTGAAATGGACCTTTTTAGTGCAGCCGTGAGACACACACTTGGTTCTTAGCATACCAACATTTCTTTTTTTATTTTTTATTTCTCATATTGGTTGGCATAATGTATTAAGCTATATAGATGTACTTTTTGTAATTTTTTTAAATTTTATTTTTCTATTAAATAACTCGCACTGTTTACAATCAATTGTTTGCAATATTTGTAAATATGTGAGTACTGTTTATTGAAAAAACTTTAATTTGAAAAAAGTAACTATGGAGTTTCTTGTCCGTTCTTCTCCATAAGAATCTACATTTTTGAATGGACAGTAGAGTCATTTTATTTTTATACATATTCTTATAACTGTCATGTTGACGTTCAAAAGTACCTTTTAATGGCCTAATTGGAATAAACGTTTTGACGTTGACTCAATTTATTTCAGGTCGGCACATCTTTAATTCTTCTTCCATTCTCTCTATCAACTGTTAAGTCAGTAGTCTCCCTTTTTCTGGCCTGATATTATCAAAACTAGGTAAGTAGGCATGTCAATACGTAACAAAGTTCTTTACACGATAGATTAGAGAAAATCCCGCTTATCTTAAGTTAAATAATTGTGCAGTTAAATGATAACAAATTTATTTTTTGTTGGGTGTGATGGTCAAGTTCTATACTTATTTAAACAGCTGGAATATTAAAATTAAACCTTGTAATAAGCAATACGTATGTCACCAGATAATTGCAAACTCCGTAAGATTATAAAATGTCTTGAGAGATTGTAAACTCTCGATAAATTGTTAGCTAAACATTTGGAAAACTTTGGAATACGCATCAAATTTTGATAGTCTATAATCTCTCGAAGTCATGCCGAGAAATTGTGAACCGACATAAACTGACGATACATTGGCGACCAATCAGTGTACGGTTTTACGATTTATCGGATTTTCTTTAGTCAAGTAGCAGAACATAGGGCAAAGGGAGCTTCGGGCTCCTCGACACGGATAGGTTAGGTTAGGCTAAAGTGAACTTTGCGAGACAGTTATCGCGCAGAAGGAGGCTGCGGAAAGGGAGAGGGATATCTCGACCGCTTTCCCGGCCCGCATCGGGCATCGGAGGAGGGCAGACGCTGCCCTCTTCCGGCCCCCCTAACTGGGTCCAGGGGCGGCGGACTTGGGGATGTCCACCTCCCCCCATTCATCCGGACCCGAGGTGGCGGCGCGTGGTGTTCCCGTGCGCCCCTCTTTGATGTAGCGGGGAGAGTCAAACACCACACTCCCCCCGCCGACGCGAGGTGGCCCGTAGAGGCGGCCCGGCACCAGCCGGGGATTACGGAAGTCGCATCTGTTCCCGCGATCCCCGGCGTAGGTGGGAGATGGAACACCGGGGTGGTTTTAGTCAGTAAGAGTCTGACAGACCCCTCATGAGGAAATCCACGAGGATTTCCCCCAACATCAAAAACAAAAAGGTTAAAGTGAACTTAGCTCCCGTCATGCCATTCATGCTAGGTTCCTTTAAACCCTGCAGATAGAAATAGGAGCACCGCGCCGCGTAGCTCCGTCGTCGTAGAGGTTATAATGTTTTTTTATTCTACTTCAACATGAAACACATAAACGAGTATACCAATTAACAAGTAGTAAGATTCGCAATTAATATATTGTGCAACATTATTTCATGGTTTAGTTTAAATTAAAAACACAGTAAAATCTATACATAGATTTGTAAAAAAAAGTCGTGTATTACTTTCGCAAAAACTCCATAATGGCTCTCAATACTGGAGTAATCTGAACTTAATACTTATTACACTTACTTTTTTGTGTTGGGTTTGCTCTTGACTCTAGAAACTTATAAGTTAGACATAATAAAGAGTATTCTATTCTATTCTATTATATTCTATTCTTGGTCATAGATGACAGAGACAAAGTCGATTATGGAGCGAGCCTACCCAGAAGAAGCCTGTTCACTCTAATTTTGAAGGGATTACTTACTTCTTACTAATCGTACTGATATTATAAACGCGAAAGTTTGAACGTATGGATGTTTGTTTGTTACACTTTCCCGCCAGAATGGCTGAACGAATCTTGATGAAATTTGATTTGGCTCAGAGGTAGATTATAGTCTGGAATAACACATAGGGTGCTTTTTATCTCGGGAGTATGTTCCCTTGGGATAATTTTCGACAATCACACTGGTGGAACCGCGGGTGACAATGGCATGTTCAAGATAAAATTTCTGATGTTATTCAAATCAAATTGGTTTGAAGTTCACCGGATCGTTTAGTAATAAATGGTAGTAAAGTAAAAAACCCATTCTATCCTATCGAACTTGGTTCTACTCTGCCATGCGTCTACAAGATAAATATTATTGCACTTTTTTCCTCATACAAATGTTATGGTCTTCAGTCAAGAAAGATAACAATATTTACAAACAATTTACAAATAAGTTCCCTTGCCACTTGGTGCAGGGAATTCACCACAAGTAATGAAACTAGTATAAATGGTCGGCTCAGGAGTGAGGAAGACACAGTTTACAACAGTTTCTTGTGTTGTGAAGAAGTACCCAACAATTAATAAGGTATGTATTTGTTTATAAATATTATAATAAAATTATTAAATTTAAAAATATAAAAAAATAAATTAAATTTTATAATAAATTATTGTATTAAATCCCTCTGCACGTATAAGTGGGCACGCCCTTTATGTCTGGAGGTTTATTTAGTTTGATTTAATATTTTTTTTATGCTTGAGTTTGTCTGATTATGCTGGCATAATGAAATGTGCTAGCTTACAAGTAGCGAATTATTTAGTTTTAGGTTTTTACTTGTTACCTTTGTTGCATTGTTTTCTTTGTAAGAATACTTTGTATAAACGCTAGTTCTTCTAACTCAACAGACAGATGTGTTGCTGGGGAGTTTGTTGCGCCACTTCTTCTTCCCAGCTAAAACACTAGGAAGTGGTGACGGGCGGGCGTTTTTGGGTTCTTTATGTAGAACTTTGACGTGCTGGCACTCAGCCTAATTTAAGTAAATGACTTTTGACTTTGACTTTATTACGGATTCTTATTTGGTTTTTTATTTAACTTTAAAGAATACTAAAACCATAAAACTAACATATACACAAAAATAAATGGCGAATAATCTATACTAATATAATAAAGCTGAAGAGTATGTTTGTTTAAACGCGCTAATCTCTGGAACTGCCAGTCGGATTTGAAAAAATATTTTCGTAAATGATAGCCACATTCATGATATAGGCCATACGGGCTTGGAAACATGCTGGTCCTGCTCCATAGGACAATCAAGGGTGAAGGTCAAACTGGTTGATTTGTGTATTAACTTTATAGATATACTGTTTCTTTTTTTGTGTTTTTATTTTTCTGTTGACTCACACACTGTTGTTTAATTAATGGTTCCAATGTTTGTAAATATGTAAGTACCATTTACCTAACTTTCTTTAGGAAATTAATAAGTTTACCTCTGCTGGTGATACTTTGTTCTTAAAAGTAGCATACTCTGGGTGCATCGTCCTCACATAATATTAAATTAATTTTTGTATACCAAATTTTGTAAAATCATTATTTGAAAAGAGTAACTATGGAGTTTCTTGTCCGTTCTTCTCCATAAGAATCTACCTTTCCGAATGGACAGTAGAGTCACTTTATTAATGTAACATTATTATTTTACTGAACTGTAAACGATGACGTTCAAAAGTGCCGTTTAATAGCCTAATTGAAATAAACATTTTGACTTTGACTTTGGGACATTCCTAAGCGAACGGGAAAAAAACAGGATATGCGCGTACAAAGTCGCGGCCAAAAGCTAGTGTTTCATTTTAATCTTTTAATCGACCATAAAAAAGAAGGAGATTCTGTATTCGTCTGTATTTATTTATTTATTTAGGCAAACCAACAAAGTCAAAGTCAAAGTCAAAACGTTTATTTCAATTAGGCCATTAAACGGCACTTTTGAACGTCATCGTTTACAGTTCAGTAAAATAATAATGTTACATTAATAAAGTGACTCTACTGTCCATTCGGAAAGGCAGATTCTTATGGAGAAGAACGGACAAGAAACTCCATAGTTACTCTTTTCAAATAATGATTTACAAAATTTGGTATACAAAAATTAATTTAATATTATGTGAGGACGATGCACCCAGAGTATGCTACTTAAAGAACAAAGTATCACCAGCAGAGGTAAACTTATTCATTTCCTAAAGAAATTTAGGTAAATTGTGCTCACATATTTACAAACATTGGAACCATTAATTAAACAACAGTGTGTGAGTTAACAGAAAAATAAAAACACAAAAAAAGAAACAAATACACAACTAAATACACACAAGGACATTCGTGGTACAAGCATTTACAAATATAATAGTATTGCATGCATCTAAATTATAGGTAAGCTCAGCATTTTATGTACATCTCACTTTACAATAATAATTAAATTAGATGGATAACAAATTAAAAACAAATTAAAAATAAAAACTATTCTTAAGTATGTTCAGCCATAACTTTCGCTGTTTACAAACCGATTTTGATAGTTGTTTTTTTTATATGTCTTTTAAATATCTCAAGACGGAAAAGGCTCGTATGATCTTTCTTTGCCATTTTGACAAAAACCATTATTGTAGGAATTTCCAGTTTCTTTTTTTCATTTTAATTTATTCCAGATACAGAAATTTCAATAACAATCAAGTAAATTATTTACGATTGCTTTTCCAGTATAATAATTAAAATATTCAACGACTACATTATTGTACCCATAGTTTCTAGTAATATTGTAATCAGTGTTATTCTGTGTATATTTATTAATAATTTATAACTGCATAGGAATCCTAAAGCTTCCTGCGGGAAAGGCCTAGTCTAGTGCAGGAAGTCTTTAAAAATCTTTTATGCTTAATTTAAAGAGAGAAACTAAACGCTCGTGTATACACACAATTTGTAACCTATATTTTTTTTAAAATAAATTTATTCGTATTCTTATTCTTACTACAAACTCATCCAAATATCAAACTTGTACTGCATCACTAAACCATACTTCATCTAACCGATTCTTTTTTTATTATACCAGTTTCTTAATCTCTCTACACGATCCATCTTTCAGTATCTATTAGTAGCCCTTTTTTTTTCTTTCACAGCTCACCATGCAGTCCCTCCTCTTCTTCTGCTTCACTGCCCTCATGGCTTGCGCTCACGCTAAAAAGTACCACTACCGACCAGTACCCCTTGGCTGTGTCGTAGGTCACCCAGATATAGACATGTGCCACCCCCGTCCGCACCATCGACATGCCAGAGATACCAACTGGGAGCGTAATGTTGGTAGAGGCAAAGTCTTCGGCACTTTGGGCAGCACTGATGAGGCGTTATTCGTAAGTGAATACTGACTTTTTGGTATCTTAAAGCGAGGCTGCTGTCATTACCATCCTCCATATTTGAATGAATCTTGTTGATATATGGCATGACTTATAGCCATGCAATATTTACCAGATCAGACTATGAAGTATAAAAGCCCCTTTCGATATTGAGTGAAGAAAAGGACGAAATTTTATTAAAGAGGTGACTAATATGATGAGGCCCATTTCGAAAAATACGAAACTGTGATTCCATAAATTTAAAACTGAGGATCTTTCACCATTTCTTATACCTACTTACTAAGTACTACTACTTACTATCTATACTACTAATAATAAAAGCTGAAGAGTTTGTTTGTTTGTTTGAACGCGCTAATCTCTGGATCTACCAGTCGGATTTGGAAAATTATTTTTGTATATGATAGCCACATTCATGAGGAAGGCTATAGGCTATACGGAACGGGAGAAAACGGGATTTGCGTGCACGAAGTCGCGGACAAAAGCTAGTGGTATTTATAAAGCTCCATAGGTAATCATGGGAAACAAAAATGTTGTACAACTTTAATGTTCTTGTTTGCGTTGCGGTAAACACTTGATNGAAACGTAAAATTCTTACTGGAACGGGATATGCGCATATGAAGTCGCGGGCAAAAGCTATTAGCTTTAATAAAAAATGACTAATGTAATAAGTTGGAGCACATTCAGAATATGTACATCTAAACAGTGATTTCATAATTTTGTAACTTAGGGTCTTTTACCATTTCTTATATAAACTTAACTATAATATTAAACTCAAGTGAGGTAGGTATGAAGCTAAACAATTTGAGTAACACCATTTACCTTTCCCATAATGGTCATCTGATAACCCTTTTCCCAGTTTTTGTTACATCCTCATGATGGGAACTGCTTGCAGTACAATCACATGCAGCTTTTTGGTCTGCCTTATAGCTTGTATTTTCTGAATATAGAATTCTTTCCACAGGGCCGAGGCGGTTACAGGCAAGATATCTTCAACAACGGCCACGGTCGTCTTCAGGGTGAAGGGTATGGCACCAGAGAGCTTGGTGCTGGTGGTGACCGCAGTATACTTGGAGGAAAGCTGAACTGGAATAATGCCAACGACAATGTCAGAGCTGGCCTGGATATTCACAAGGAAATTGGAGGACACAGTGGTGTAAGTTCCTCGACATTTTTTTTTTACGTCAATTTAATAGTGTCAACTCGCATTGGGTCAGAGAGATGGATTATGCCACTCTTCCTTCAGGGGAGATAGTAAATTAGTTAGAGGCTGAATATCCTTCTTATCGTGTTTATTGAATTGATCAAGTCATCGCTAGTGGGTTCTTGGGTTTGATCTTAAGATTTGAAAGTGTCATTTCGGGGTGATTTCTGGTTTATAACCATAGATTCGCCGACTACATGGAATTAAAAGATTATGTTTTAACAAGCTCCCTGGATTTGGAAAGGATGATTTTGGTTCTTTCAAGTAGAAATCTTACTGTCTGCTTTACAAAAAGTATAACTTACTTCATGTTAAGGCTTGGGGGAAGTCTATGTCTAGCGATTGACATCTTTCGGTGACAAAACAACCGGCTCTTTTTAGAGTGTTTCTTTGAAACATTGATTATTTGGTTTTGCCAATACTATAGCGTTGACTTGATATTTCAGATGAAGCTGACTGGTGATGGAGTATGGAAACTTGACCATAATACCCGGTTCGTTGCTGGAGGTAACGTGCAGAAGCAGTTTGGACATCAAAGACCTGACATTGGGATTCAGGGAGGCATTGAGCATGACTTTTAAGAAGACTTAAGATCTTCATTTCATTAAACTCTGTAAAATACTTTTCATTTTCATTAGTCAGGTGTCAAATAATACATTGTATTAATAATCTAGGATCTATTTATACTCTGTAAATATATTTTGTAAATTATTATGAATTAAGTCAGCATTTAACTAAATAGATTTTAATAGCTCCATAACTTTATTTTTATTTTCACTCCTAACTTTGCCTTTGTGAAATAACACAGTAAAGTAAACAAAAGCACCCACAAAACAATACGCTTTTCCTTCATACGAAAAGTTCGCTTAACATCAAAATTACAAGGCAAAATGATTACCACCATTCCGTCAGAAGTGGCATAGACTATAAATCTGAACAGAAGCGATATTCATTCTCAGTAATATAAAATACAACACAACGAGCTAAAAGACGCATAGGCTCGTATGAAAGAGAAGACAATCTACAAAACCAAAAAAAAAAAAAAAATGCGTCATAATCCGTTTTCTAATATTAGTTTGAAAAGTAGAGGTATAATTATCATTAGAGGTATTGGATGTTTATTTTATTTAATTTATTTCATCACACAGCACTGCTCTCAAATCGATGACAGAAACATTGTAAGAAAATCGACATGTACTTTTTTTTTAGGGATGGGAAATCATCAAATGATTTCTTCCGCTCTAGGTGGTGCGGAAGAGCGTGTCAGACTCTTACTGACTTAAACCCATCCGTGTTCCTTCTGAAGCCCTTTGTTTCCAGGGCCGCGGTGACTCTTTCGAACAAATTCCGTAACCCTGGCAGGAAATCGACATGTCCTGGAACCAAAAAATCGGTTTGGTCCTCTCACAGAAAGGAAGCCTGTATCTCAGCACATGGAACGTTGTAAGCTGATTAAGCCCTGCTGTGTTTCCTTTCTGTCAAATTTTAGTCTATCGCTGCAGCCAGGATACTGATTAGCGTCACCCGAAGCCAATTAGCACATTAAAAAGGCTTACAATTGGATTCACCCTCGCATACCACTAACAATTTTAGACAATTGCATTAACAATCACGTTTCGTGATGGTTCAAAAAGCTTACGACTGTTTCGAGGAAGAGTTTTATATGGAGAAGCGGTTAGCTTGTTTGTGTGTTTATTATATTGATAGTGAAAATTAACATGCCGTAACATGAGACATTGAAAGAGACAGAATAAAGAAATAGTCCAATGCGAAAACTTAGCAAAACAAGAAAACTAGCCGAACAAACAACCGGTCAATTCTGTCAACGCCTCACTGTGTAAACTCAAGTGAAGTGAGCTTGAAGTGAACTGTCATTCAGTGTTGCTTGTATGAATTGATAGCTCACTTCATGTTCTCTTCACCTTAGCTTTCACGGTGAGAATAATACAGAATCGCTTTGCTGGACTGTTCGAGTGCGACGTGGCTAATAATTCTCCAACAGCTTTGAAAAATTGACATGAATTGAAAAACTACATACAAATATTCAAACAGAAGCAAATCAGGTGTAATTAAGTTTTTACCTATCAATAAAAAATATTTTCAGTAAAATAATAGTAACGCGAATGACGCCCAAAAGTTTGTTCCGGCTGTCATTTCTAGCCTTTTGACAGTTGGATAGTCAGAAACCAGAAAATCTGACACTAGTCTTGCCAAAGGATGGGTACCTTATTTCCCAGTTACTGGCTTGTAAAGGTCAGATAAGAATGCGCTCCATGTAACTCACTCACTGTCACTGGTGCTCAGCTGCATACCCTAAAATATTTTCCATAAAACCCCGAGCAAAACCAAGACTTTCCACTAGTACGTCATAATTCGCACAAATTGCCGCGAGACGCCGCGAGTACTGACGTAACTTGATAATAAGTTACGCGCCAGGCTACAATTTTGCTAATTGCCAACATCAAGGGA
Source organism: Mamestra configurata (assembly GCA_002192655.3). Taxonomy (NCBI): domain Eukaryota; kingdom Metazoa; phylum Arthropoda; class Insecta; order Lepidoptera; family Noctuidae; genus Mamestra; species Mamestra configurata. Next base: position 43,711 of record NDFZ01004013.1, read on the forward strand.
TTAATGCTTGCCTTTTTAAATAGTTTTACTATTTTTATTTGTTGTGTTAAGCTATAATGGTAGCTTTGTATTGAAGAAGATTTGTGGGTTAGTAAAAGGTTTAATAATAAAAACAGATTTATGAGATTAATATATATTTTATATATATATTTTGATTAGTTTTATCATCATTCTCCTGCCCTCATGTTCTTCTTCCATACTTTTCTATGAGCACTTACTGCTGACTAAGGTAACGAGTCAGCAGTAAGTAGGTACCCTTTTTAGCTGTATGGTCTTTCACACAGCCCAAATCTTTCTTTGGTATATTCCCCTACAAGAATTACATACAAAGCATGACAGCCCCAACACAAGTACTACTGTAACTTACTGTGGCTGCCTTAACTCAATAAATATATTATAATATATATTTTTTGGATTACGTATTTTTTGTATCAATTCAAACTCATAACTTTCACAACACACATCCCATTTCTCGGCATGAAATTACATTGCAAGAAAGCAAAACAAATTAAAATCCTATCAGCAAGTTTTGCTGAAGCTAATAAACTGCTCAAACAAGTCCTAGGATACAAACTTGGCGGCATGGAGCTTAGCTATTAACACTTTGTCGCAATGTCGCAATATCGCAATGTCGAAATAGTGTTCAGGCTTTGCATCCGTATCGTAACGAATGTCACGGATAGTCGTACGATAACTGAGATCGACAATTAACCCTGGGACCCAACCGTTCTCCCCAAGGCAAAGAGCAGTCTCGGAATTTGGATACGTGATACGAGTACAAAGTATTCATTGGCAAGTTGCAAGTAACTGGTAACACTATATCTATTGAGTACGATTAGTTCGTGTTCGATTCACACGACATAAACATATCCATCTGCGAGACAAGTACGGTGAAATGATTTTTTTGACGATAAACATTATAAGAATTAAAATAAAGAAAATACTTCTTGGTACGGCTCTCTTCTGGTGCCATAAACACGGGTAGCTTGGACTCTGTTCCTGACTAAAAGAAAAAAAACTTATCATTTGAAGTAACTATGTTACACTAGCAGCGGCCATAGACGCCATTTTATATGTATCAAAACTCATTACATTTGTAAAGTTTCGTTCACTATTTTTATTTTGTGTGAGTGAAGAATCGCAAAAGGAAACCAAAGTATCGGTATTTAGGCGAAAAGGGCAAAGCTGTGGCCCCAACATCGTCTTTCAAAGCAGCCAACAAGAAAATACCTATATTCATAACAAATGTGCATAAGGATCGTTGGAGTCGGACATCGTTAATTATGTAAAAGAGAAAACACAGGCACAGTAGATAAATATACAGTAAAACATCTTCATACAAACGTGCCGCTCTCGGTTTGAATGTGTGCGTGCGCGCCGCGCGCCATGTCGGCACGCGATTTCACGCACACGCTAGCATAATATATGGGTTAATAAGGTGGCGGCAGTGCGGGCTGTGCAGCGCGACTGTGAGCACGCGCGTACGCTACATGACCGCTTGCGTTCGTCAACTCTTGCCGGCGCGGGCGGCGGACACTTGTCGTAAATTACGAGTATCATGACTTCAAAAAGAGGAAAAAAATATTGTAGTGTTTTCGGGTGCCTCAATAATGATTTCGCAAACCCGGACTTATCATTCTTCATACTTCCTACTCAACCAGAAATGTAAGTACCTACTTATACTTAAATATTATTAGAAAATATGGTATTGTATTGTTTATTTCACAGTTTATTTGCTTTATTAAGAGCGTAGCCGAGTCGCATTTTTCTGAATACTATGTTTAGAGCTAAAGTTTATTTTAAGAAGTCTAGTTTTACTATAAAATAGAGGATTGAGTACGAAACATCGTTTTGGTAAACATATTTTTCGCGTAGGTATAGTTGTAATAAGGACAATTTCACAATAATTAATAAATAATAATAAAGCGTTCCGGACGTGCAGAAACAGGAGAAAAATTTTCTCNAATAAGGTGGCGGCAGTGCGGGCTGTGCAGCGCGACTGTGAGCACGCGCGTACGCTACATGACCGCTTGCGTTCGTCAACTCTCGCCGGCGCGGGCGGCGGACACTTGTCGTAAATTACGAGTATCATGACTTCAAAAAGAGGAAAAAAATATTGTAGTGTTTTCGGGTGCCTCAATAATGATTTCGCAAACCCGGACTTATCATTCTTCATACTTCCTACTCAACCAGAAATGTAAGTACCTACTTATACTTAAATATTATTAGAAAATATGGTATTGTATTGTTTATTTCACAGTTTATTTGCTTTATTAAGAGCGTAGCCGAGTCGCATTTTTCTGAATACTATGTTTAGAGCTAAAGTTTATTTTAAGAAGTCTAGTTTTACTATAAAATAGAGGATTGAGTACGAAACATCGTTTTGGTAAACATATTTTTCGCGTAGGTATAGTTGTAATAAGGACAATTTCACAATAATTAATAAATAATAATAAAGCGTTCCGGACGTGCAGAAACAGGAGAAAAATTTTCTCGGTATCAAATTTGTAACTTAGTATAATAAATGTTATGTGAATAAAAGCTTTTTATTTTTACTAAATTTATAAATTGGTAAAATATTCAATCATAATATGCTTTTTATTTTATAAATTTAGATCAAGTGCTGCTTGTTCGAAAATATTAACTAAAAGTAAAAGTGACAACCCTGGGTATCAACGCAAGAGTAGGCTAATAACTCGGCGGGCGGCCTTAGATAACCTACTGTATATTTATCTACTGTGACACAGGATAGTATATTCTTAGAAAAGGTTAACACGAAAAGAGTGATTATTATTATTATTATTTATTTGACCGTGTACAAAAAAAAAACAGTCTAATTAAGAATCTCCTCCTTTCTTTGAAGTCGGTTAATAAAAGAAGCAACAACGTTATAATTATTCTTAACAACATTAAAATCATGTAAACCAATATTTAAAAAGCTTGGTTTGCTACCATTGCCTTCAATATATGTTTATGAAGTATGTATGTTTGTACAGAAACATAGAGAACTGTTCAAAACAGCGGAAGATATATGTTCACAAAGTCGGCGTGACCAATTCAGGCTGGTACTAGACGAGATGCCCCGGTGTGCTAAATATAATAAAAACTGAGTAGCTATGTGTGTGCGTATATTCAATAAATTACCAAATACGTTTAAAGATCTAAATTACAGACTTTTTTAAATTAAATTTCTGTTTCTAAGTTTAAGTTTCTATAGTGTTAAAGAATTTCTTGAACATAAACTGTAATGTTGATACTATAATTTTGCATGCTTTAATATTAAGCAAAACATGTTTGGACTCAATTTGTATTGTAACATCTTTTAACTATCTGCAAATAAATATTATAATTTTTTTAATGTCCAATCTTCAACTGAACATGTCCTTGGCTTCGGACTATATCTTTCATCTTCAAAGGCTAATACAATCCTATTAAAATATTTATATAAACGGGAAGCTTATCGCAATAAATAATAAATAAATAATAATAAAATTTATTTATTGTTTACAAGGACCAGATTACACAAATGGATATAATA
>NDFZ01004014.1:8725-38860 GCA_002192655.3 Mamestra configurata
AGGCGGAAGCGGCGGAGGGCTTGGGGGTGGAAGCGGCGGTGGATTAGGGGGTGGTTTCGGCGGCGGTGGCGGCGGGGGCTACGGTGCTACTGCTAACAGCGACGCCTCCAGCTCAGCCGGAGGTTACGGCGGCAACAGCGGCTCCGGTGGCTGCCAAACATGCGGCACCGGCGGCAGCGGTTACGGTGGTCAGGCAGGCGCTTACGCATCCGCTAAAGCATCGGCTTCAGCTAACGCGGGCGCCAGTAGCTACGGCTAATCTATTGTTATCTCGTCTTAGTTCCAAGAACATAGTCAGGTTCTCACGGCCATATTGAATGTAATCAAAGTGATGTATAATGCCTCGTAGTCAATAAACTTATTTATAGTCATTTTAATTGTTGATTCATTTAACCTTTACTAATTTAGTTTGTATCCACCTGTTTACATACACAGAAATGCATAAACAAAGTTATGAAATATTCGCAAGCATTAAACAATGCAAGATTAGAAGAATCAGACCATTAAACTAACCTGCAAATGGTCATAATCTTAACTGTAACCGAGACCACTGACTTTGACCTGCTGAATAATAAATCAATTAATAGTCATGAGCTTACCAAGGCTTCTCTGATATGAGATCATACAAAGTTACTTAAGTATTTTATCAAAGTCAATAATTTATAATAACCGACTCTATGAAGGTTTAATACCAAGTAACCTATTGGCTCCAAGTTAATTATAAAACTAATCTGAACACAGCTTGACAAGTCCAATCAACATTATAGGAAAATATATGTTACAAGTCTTGTAAGATACAATTGGAAGTCGTCTATCTAGCCAGCAATTATATAATTAACAACAGCCAGTAATTTGTCCTGATGAATGGTAAATGCAAATAAATATATATTATCTATGCACAGGTTACACAGATCTATGTTTTGCACGTCGGCTATTGTTTTGTTTTTTTTCTGTCAAGTAGTAGTTCCTCGCTAACCAGGTAATATTTTCATATAAGCAAGCTACATCTTTGATAACGGCTGGTCACTGAAGAATTGAGTTCGGAATTTACAAGGCACCAATTAATGTACCTTCAGTAGTGTATTCTGTAAAATAATAGCAACCCGAACGCATACAACCCTAATCTCTTCAAAATGGGTAAGCTATGACCTAGACTAGAGTCAAGAGCAAACTCATCTCAAACGAAAAAAAAATAAAAGTGAGCTGTCAATATAAGGATTGACAGTTCGCTTTTCACATAACATAAAACGATGGCTCTCTTCACCTTAGTTCTAAGGGTGAGTTTTTGTGGAATAGACTAGCTGGCTCGTGGTAAAATGACGAGGTTAAGCAACGCTCACCAAGTTCGAGACGTGCATAGGTGGACATCTATTACAGACCAAGACTACGTCGCGCCTGCGACAGCAAATTTCATTACGGATATTTAGTTACCTATAAGCCATAAAATCTGACACCAGTCTGGAGGTGATATAGGTAGTCGATCGATTTAAAATACTGATACTCTTCTGCATCTTCTTGGTACTGGAAGCCGACCCTAAAATAGTTGGGTAAAATCTAGGTACGCAATCAATCTACGCGAAATTGTCAATTTTTTCCAATCAACCTTGAACATAATGCTTTAGAAATAAAGTTGAAAATGTATTAAAGAAATTTGACAGATTATTGTAGCTTGATGTGCTGCCGTCTGTACATTGAGACCGGCTGGTAATGTTAGCGCACTTGCTTTTAAATATGTACATTTATTTTTTAAATACCTTCCTACATTATAACCTCTAAAAGCCATCAACAAAAAATCAACAATCAATTCCAATGATAACCATTACGAACCAATTCCGTCTCACAAAAAACATTCACAATTATTTTAATAATATCTTAATTTGTTGAAAAACATCAGTAGGACTTTGACCATTTTTAAACACACGAAAAAGTTTCCTATCGTGTTGCATTAGATATGAATGTATTGCGTAATGTTACCTATTCAGCACTTGGTAATAAGTAATAGGTAATAATAGAGGCATGGAATTTACAAATGCCAAAACATAATTAATTAGATATGCCGCCAGTCTTTTGGGTACACTTCCAGTCGACAGCGATGCGGATGAATTTTTTGACGCCATATTTTAGGGTTAATTTAGTTTTTATTTTTATTAATAGTGTAGATTATTAATGGTACGACTTTCCATTGTCTGCCGTCGATTTGAGGGGGGAGGGGGAGGTACTCCCCTCTTGAAAGGAAAAGTTCCGGAGCCCCCCCCTTTTCGAGTTTTCGTAATTTTTATTTCTGAGGAAATTTTCCTCAGAATAAGGCACTCACGTCTGAATGGTTTAAAAAAAAATAACCACGAAGGGGGTGGCGGGGTCAGTTCGCTCGCTACGCTCGCTCTCTAGACCCCGCCACCCCCTTCTAACCTAACCTGTCCGAGTCGGGGTGCCCATAGTCCCGAGCTCGCTTCGCTCGCTCCCATGACGAAGGGGATGGGGAGTGGGTTACTACTACTATTTATTTGTTATCTGCCCTAATAGGTACTTTTAAAATAAAAGAAATTATTTTTACTATCATACTAATTTATTAATCAATTTTGTACACATATTGTATGGCTTTAATTAATTCTTCGAAAACATCTTTATGTGCAATTTTTATTTTTCTTCGCCATGAATATTCAATGAGCCAGTCTGTGAAGTTTCCTTTGTAACCATCCCTACCGAACATCACTTTTAAATTTCGCCAGTGGCTTTCTATTCTTTGGGTGTGTGTCCCGTCTGGTGCCACAAATTTTAATGGCGTCAGTTTTACGTTTCGTTCCACAAGCCGGCAAAAGACGATAAACACTGCACATTTTAATTTTAATATCTCGTAATGAAAATAATGCTGTAATTTAATATATATAAACTGTCAAATATATGTGTGCATGAAAACGATTGAAATTAATACAAAATATAATTATTTACGTAAATTAAAAAAAAATAGAATGTTACCGAACGTATGACAACTTAACCGTAGGTAAAACGAAACATACAATGGCGAGAATTCTATATAATCTGTGGTAGGGACTGATATAAATATTGCAAAATAATCGATTTTCAATATTTTTTTTCTCAATAACTAAGAATCTCCGAATGTTGAAACTTTGCAAGTTTGCTTGTAATAATAATATAAATAATAATATAAACTTTCTGTAAAAAAAATATCAACCTCCAATTCGACGGCAGGCAATGGAAAACTCAGCCTTATTAATTAAGTATTTATTTAAACAGTTGTAAATTTCTATCTAAATAAAAGATTTCCAATTAATGAGATATTAAGTAAGAAAACCGGTCAAGTGCGTGTCGGACCACGCAATGTAGGGTTCGAAAGTTACCCGTATCATAAACCAAGTCAAAATAAAAAAAAATGCGGGGCAGTCTTTGGGGACTGCCGATAGAAGTGAAAACTAAGCAAAGCTCAAGCGTTCGGTGACGATGACACGAGTTCCATGTTGTGTTCACCTAAAGCGTTTGGTGAAGATGACGCGAGTTCCATGATTTGTGTTCACCCAAAGCGTTCGGTGACGATGACGCGAGTTCCATGATTTGTGTTCACCCAAAGCATTCAGTAACGATGACGCGAGTTCCATGATTTGTGTTCACCCAAAGCGTTCGGTAACGATGACGCGAGTTCCATGATTTGTGTTCACCCAAAGCGTTCGGTGAAGATGACGCGAGTTCCATGATTTGTGTTCACCCAAAGCGTTCGGTAACGATGACGCGAGTTCCATGATTTGTGTACACCCAAAGCGTTCGGTGACGATGACGCGAGTTCCATGATTTGTATTCACCCAAAGCGTTCGGTGAAGATGACGCGAGTTCCATGATTTGTGTTCACCCAATGCGTTCGGTGACGATGACGCGAGTTCCATGATTTGTGTTCACTCAAAGCGTTCAGTGACGATGACGCGAGTTCCACGATTTTTGTTCACCCAAAAAGTACACATAAATACACAGTATATAGCTCTTGGAAAGCGTTCGGTAACGATGACGCGAGTTCCATAATTTTTGTTTTCCCACAATTGCTCAACGCGCTAAAAGAAGTTTTCACTTCAAAAAAACGTACTTCACTATTATTTAAGTCATTTTCTATGGAATTAGTAAGGAATGAATTGGAATTAGTAATAGGCTACCCAGCTAAATCTTACTTTTTATCTAATTGAAAATTTTAATCACAACCGTGACAAATTTATAATAAGTATTATACAACCCTAATCTCTTCAAAATTAGAGTTAACAGGCTTTTTCTGGGTAAGCTCGCTCCATCGTCGACTTTGTCTCTGTCATCTATGACCTAGACTAGAGTCAAGAGCAAACCCATATTAAATTTAAAAAAATCAACGCACACAGACTCCATCATCTTAGCCCATTTGTATATTCCATGCCTCAATGATTAATTTATTATTGATCTTAATCAACATCTTAACACTTCCTTTGATGACCATGTATAGGGCGACGCCATATTAGGATATCATTTTAGTTAGTCTGGCAGTTTGAGTAATTGATGCAGCCTACCCAAATGTCCTTACTTTGGTATTGTTCGTCAAATCGTAGTTCTAGTTTGAGCTACACGATAACTTACAAATGCTTGCACTGTCTGGATAGGTCCACTCAAATCTGTGTGGCACTTTCCTCAAAAGGTCATCTCAGACATTAACATACATGGTTCGCATATGATTTGACCAGTACGATTGTATGGACTTTAAAAGAGACTTTTACCTCTGAGTTTGTTTCGAAATCTCACGGTAGTCAGCTAGGATCATCGAGCTTAAAATGACCAAAAAAGATTTTCGGGTAAAAGTGTTATGCTTAACCTACTTGCAAACTGCCAGGGTTGTGGAATTTGTTCGAAAGAGTCACCGCGGCCCTGGAACGCAAAGAGCTTTAGAAGGAACACGGATGCGTTTTAGTCAGTAAGACTCTGACACGCCCTTCCGCTCCACCCAGAGCGGAAAAATTCATTTGATGATATAGGTACCATCCTTAAAAAAAAAAAACCTATTGGCAAAATAAATATCATTTATCATTTACAGTTTTATTGCTTTTATTTTCGGAATGAGCAAATAAGATGGTACATAAGTGATACATAACGAGATGACGTAGGCTACTAGTTCATTGGTAACTCAATCACAATGGAACAGCCGTGCTTGCTAACTATTGCCCGCAATCTCGCAAGTTTTTATAAGCATATACTAATTGATGAGTTATCATTCTAACGGGAGGTCATAATGGTAATTTTTTGCTTGTACTCTGAGCAACACTTTGTCTCCTGCTATTTGCGTTCACTCCCTTTTCGTTCATTACATTTCTCACACAAATCATCTTATTTATTAACTCCTCTCCCACACTTACAATCATTTTATAATGTCAATGGGAAGTGACAAGATGTCAATTTAGTCAGCTTTACAGTCAAACATGGGAAAATGATAAGTGTTGGCGAAGTCACGAAGTCATGCTGTGAATTCAGCACCAGGCCTCAAGTATCGAAACTCCTAACGTTTCAAGATGTTGTATCAGCACTTCGGTAGGCTATTTTCTAATTCAGTAAACTATCATGATAACCTCAGACGGCACGGTTGGCGCAGTGGGTGAGATATTGGCTGCTGCGCTGCGTGTCGCGGGTTGGATTCCCGCGCGTAACAAATATTTGCATGACCTACATATAGTGGTTCCGGGTCTGCCCCACCTACTACCACCCACAATACTATAGAAAATCGTAGTGTAGGCAACGTTATTATTTAAAACTTTCTTTCGACCGCAGCTTTGCTCGCATAAATATAGGTTTACGCAAAAAAGGCAATAATTGTTTCCAGGGACACATCTATCTCCGTACCAAAATTCATCAAAATCGGTTCAGCGATTTAGGCGTGAAAGCCTAACAAACAAACAAACTCTCTCGCATTTATAAATAGAATACTGTAGGTGCATGACTGTATAACAAAAATAATAACAGGCGATGCTTAGTTAGACCATCGTTTAAATGAATCAAGCTATATATAATAATAGCTTTTTCCCGCGACTTCGTACGCGCATATCCCGTTTCCGTATGTGGCTATCATATACAAAAAGAATTTTCCAAATCTGACTGGTAGTTCCAGAGATTAGCGCGTTCAAACAAACAAACATAATCTTCAGCTTTATTATTAGTATGAATGTGTAAAAGTACAAATAACTCAGTAAACTTTGCCAAATGGTTCTTATATAGTGGCAGAAAAAGATTTCTTGGTAGCTAGCACTTCCTCAGAAAACTTCAATCAATGTGCTCCCAATTAAGTTTTTATTTTTTTCTAGAAGAAATCAACAAAGGCGGTCCCAGAGCTAGAAAAAACATCTTGAAACACATTTAATTTTTAATTGCTGTGACATTTTTCCTCACCTGTGTCATCGGTTCCTGACGAAGGCAGTAGCCACAGAGTACAGGCGTTCTATTCTGTCAACTTCACACCATGTAAACTAAAATGGAGTGAGCATGAAGTATGTTTTGAACGGTAACCCATCAACGGACCGACCTCCTAGAAGAAGATTGAATACCAGACGACTAGACTGACGAGCGCCACAATTATAAAAATGGCTACGACAGCCTAATTTCCAAATCCGACTGGCAGTTCCAGAGATTAGCGCGTTCAAACAAACAAACTCTTCAGCTTAAATTAGTATATAGATAGATAAATAATGGGGTTTCTACTCGCTGTCGCAAGGCTATTCCCTGCTCTGTGGCAATAGGCAATAATTACCCGCGTGACACAATGGCTGACGTGGATTAATGGAGCTATTATCGACTGCACGTACGGGGCAATTATCTGGTCATTAATTGATTAACGTGCATCTACTATGTTAACTAAGATAGGCGTTTTAACGATTTCATTAACCCCTATGTTCAGATAATAACAGTACCTAGAGAAAACTTTAAAATCATATGTATGCGTAGGTAATAGTATACTGACATGGTACCTTTCAATTAATTATAGTAATCCTGACAAATATCGGCTATGGCTGCCATTATAGTACACAAGTGAGTGCGCATACACAGTTGCAGTCCCACTTCCATCACTCTCACAATCCGATGGGACGGCAATCCGACCATGAACATTTGGAATACATTTTTACGCATCAAATTTTGACAGTCTATAATCTCTCGAAGTCATTCCAAGAAATTGTGGCCTGACATAAACTGGCGACCAATCAGCTCTCTGGTCTACAATTTATCTGTTTTGGTGTGATAGATAAATTGAAAACTTGGCCCCTCATTGGTCTTTGTTTTCTCTGAATAGACCAATGAGAGCCTTGTTTCCAGGTTTACTATCACACGAAAACGGATAAATTGCAGACTTGTGCTCTGATTAGTCGCCATTTTATGTCAGTCCACAATTCCTCGGAATGACTTCGAGAGATTATATACAGTCAAAATTTGATGCGTAACAATGTATTCCAAATGTTCAGTTGATAATTTATCGAAAGTTTACAATCTATCAAGATATTTTATATTCTTACGGAGTTTGCCATTTTCCGGTGACTGTGTGGTTTATAAGAAATTTTTGTTGTTGTTCCGTGAAGGTACGCTTGTGAAGCTGCAGCTCATGGTAAAACTATATATAGGAACTAAACTTTTTATTTTTGTTGTTAGTGGCGTCTCGCAGTTCGACGTATGAGGTTGTCGACTGCTTAACCGGGCTTGCCTGTGGTGGCTTTAATATAATATTAAAGCCTCCTGCCAGGGCTTATAAAAAAAAACTTACAAACTAAGCGACTACACGCTAAGGGCACCCCCCTGTGGGGTACGGGCCTCGGCTTAGGGCGTCGCTGGGGGGAGGACAGCTAGGGATGGGTTGGATCGAACTAGAATTATTATTAAGGGGCGAATTTAAGACTACAGCGGCGCGGGCTGGATCGAGCAAGGGTCGGGGCGGAGGTACTAAACTATGGTCTAATAAATCTGCGTAGACTTTTGCCAACTATGTTGAGGTCCAGTCTAACCGGATGCAGCTGAGTACTAGTATTTTATTTGGAGTGACTGCCTATTTGGCTCATATATTTAACTATAGTTAAACTTAAAAACTGGCCAAGTGCGAGTCGGACTCGCGTGCAAATCGCATTTCATTAAACTGTAGGCATTTTGCCTGCTATTTCGTCGCAGGCGCTGATTTGTTAATGGTAGCTAGTGCTTTTCTTACAATATAGCCGAGGAAAACAATCAGGGTTTTGAAAATGAAACATATTGAACCAACCTTTGTGAATTTGCTTTACGAAAGTTTCATCGATTTGATAGAAATATTTGAGGTTATGATATTTAATTAAGTTACTTATAGGATATATTTAGTTTAAGTTAATCGGGAGCGGTACGAGGAATGGAAGGAGGCCTTTGCCTAACAGTGGGGTAGTTCGGGCTAGATATAATAATAATAATAAAACTGATAATCGATGTTACCATCCCGCTTGACGAGTACCTCGTGAAGGCTAAGAAAGAGAAGCAAATCAAGTATCTCGACTTAGCACACGAGGTTGTCGACATGTGGAATGTGGACTCGGCTGTCATTGTGCCGATTGTGGTTACGGCCAATGGCCTCATAGCCAAAAGCTTCGACGGCCATCTGTCGAAGCTGGCGTTAAGCAGTTGGGTAAAGGGCCTGATACAGAAGGCAGTACTCCTCGATACGGCTCGTATTATGAGGAGGTTCCATTCTCTGGAGCCCTAACCACCGGTAGCTTTGACTCAGCTCCCGACACCGGCGGACTACTACTTTTTTATTTTTTTTCATTTATTAAAGTGTTTTTTTTAAGAAAAAATATATGAAAAGAGAAGAATAATAATAATAAGTTAACCAACAGCATATCCCATAGATACTATGTCTATCATTTTAGCTCCAAAGTTATCTTCTTGAATAGCAATAAATACGTACACTATATAATATTAAAGTAGTCATAGTATATGCAAACGTTCAGGCGCTACAGTGACATAATGAGTAACTAAAACAATTTGAGTAAAAGTAGATCTATATGTTTCCAGACAAAGCTTAATCGAATTCAAAACAATTTCAGTTATAAAGAATGATGTTTAATTTTGTGATAGATAACAATGACAGCTGTGTTTAAGAAGCGCCTATAAGATAGCGTGTAGTTGTGTTGCTACCATTTTATGCGCCGGCGGCAAACTGCTGTCCTAAAGGGGAGTCGTTAAACTGCTTCATAAACTTGGGAGTTTTCTTAAAACGTAAGCATCAGGCCCTTTTAATAATGCTGATAGATATTAAATTGACGCACTAGAGATGAAACCCGTAAAAATATCTGAAATCTATACTAATATAATAAAGCAAAAGAGTTTGTTTGCACACGCTAATCTCTGGGACTACCAGTCGGATTTGGAAAATTCTTTTTGTATATCATAGCCACATTCATGAGGAAGGGAAAGGCGCGTGCAAAGTCGCGGACAAAAGCTAGTATTATTCATATTCTATGGAGTCACCTTCTGTAAATCTGTGGTGGAAAATGAAGGGGGTTTCTTTAACTTCAGTTAGTCACTCCCTTTCTAGACATATCAACATTCATACAATTCCCAGCCTAAAGTCGCTTCTTTGGTATTTCCTTACTCTTACCTAACCTAACGTCATTTCTTTAGTATTCCCTTACTCTTATACACATTTCACAAGGCTTCAGAAGTATTCCAGGCTACTTCGAGATCCAAATGATGGACCCGTCTCACGATCTGCGCTACCTCTACCGTGACCAGTATTGCCACCTGCCGATGCGTTTGTCCTCGTGCCGTCACCAGTGTTTTTCAGCGCAGCATATTTAATCTAATGTTTAAAAACAAAGAAAGCATTTTCTCAGAATCTTCATTATTAAGGCAACTCTATTTCCGAATCTGAATTACTTTTGATATTGCTCCCATATTAAAAATTAACGCATTGTATAAGGCCTGTCTTAAAATTCATATAATAAATTCATATAATGGCCGCGAACTTTTTTTTCCCGAAATTGATGATCTCCTTTCAAAGTAGGTTCATTTATTTTAATTTAGTAATCTTATTTCAGTAAAATAAGATATGGAACAGGGAAAAGATAACACTAATTTTACATTCATGCATTATTCTTTGTAAAATGACATCCCAGTTCTAAATAAACAAATTAAACTAAAATCTTAAAATATTTGCATTAACATGAGAATTTACCTCTTTGAGTCCCACTCGGGTTTTTATTTCTACCAATGTCCACGAGGAAGTGTAGCCGGATTCCATAAGTTACAAACGATTTCTTATTTAAGTTCATAAGATTATCAAACGACAACCAGTTTGTTTGGTATAAGCGGTGCAAGTTGACAGAATGGTGCGTCCGACGGTTTTGGCTCTGTTGTTCTTTATTTGTGTCTACGTAGCTCCAGGTAACCATAATTATAACTACTCATAAAATTTTCAAACGACATCCAGTTTGTTTGGTATAAGCGGTGCAAGTTGACAGAATGGTGCGTCCGACGATTTTTGCTCTGTTGTTCTTTATTTGTGTCTACGTAGCTCCAGGTAACCATAATTATAATTACTCATAAAATTTTCAAACGACAACCAGTTTGTTTGGTATAAGCGGTGCAAGTTGACAGAATGGTGCGTCCGACGGTTTTGGCTCTGTTGTTCTTTATTTGTGTCTACGTAGCTCCAGGTAACCATAATTATAATTACTCATAAAATTTTCAAACGACATCCAGTTTGTTTGGTATAAGCGGTGCAAGTTGACAGAATGGTGCGTGCGACGGTTTTGGCTCTGTTGTTCTTTAGTTGTGTATACGGCACTGATAAAACAAAAATTGTTAAGGTTAATATCACAAACACAACAACTTTGTGTTCAGTGTTCGTTGTACCTTTCTTTCTTTCTTTTTACATTGGAACATCTTCATTACCATGTTTAAACTTTTGCAAGTTGTAGATTGTTTACTAATCAATGAATAATTAATGAATACAGGTATATAAAATTCTTCCTGACTGAGTGGATGACAGACAACGCACAGACACCGCGAAACTACTGGTCGCAGAAAACTCAAATTTGGTATGAAGGTTCCTTGGGGAGTGTCGGGGAGCACTTAGAGAGGATTTCCCAAAATTTCTACGGGAACGGGAAAATATCGGGTTATGCGCGTACGAAGTCGCGGGCAAAAGCTAGTTAAATAATACTCAAGAATTTAAAGTAGATGGTGATCGAATATTTTGAGAAACTCCACAAACAGGTTTTTAAGTTTGGGCTGACAATTTTCCTTCTTCGAATATTAATTTTGGAATCAACACTTGGTATAGATATGTGTATAAGGGTCAGGACCAAGGGTCTATACCAAGTGATTGAAGAATACTTCAATCACACAAGGGATTAAAGTCTAGACAAGGGATTGGTTATACCAGGGTGCACGGCAGTATAACCAATCCCTTGTCTTAGTTGTAACAATCAACAGCCGGTCGATTCTGTAAACATGTTGAAGTGAAGGCTTGGGTGAAGTGAGCTGTCAATTTATATACTTAATCAAGACAGCTCACTTCGCGATCACGTGACATCTTGATTATATGGATTGACAGCTCATCTCGTGATCATTTCACCCAAGCCTTCACTTCGATATGTTTACAGAATCAACCGGAGCTGATAATTTAGTTCAACTTGTCAAAATGTATGCCCCTCTGACCAGTATTTTTCTTGTCTCATTTCCAGCCCCTCGAGTCATTGAAGTGACGCTGCTCCGAGACAGTATTGTGAACTATGATCTCGGTGCAGGCAACAAACAAGCGAAGGGAGTGGTTGAAGGCACCAGAACTGTGAATGTAAATGTACCAGACGAAGCGGGTAAGGTTAACAGGATCATACATACTAATATTCAGTGTTATAGTAGGCGCCAGATAAATGTGGAATAAAGTATATTGACCTTTCCCTAATAACTGTTCATAGGTACCTGAACAATTAAATATGAATCGTTTTTCATTATTAGACAATGTTAAGGATCACGAGAGATGATGATTCGGGACAGCTTTGTGTCATTAATTCCGTTTTTCAAATTAAAAATGTCAATAATTGTAGGTGGGTCAATGACCGTTATTCCACGATTATCTGGCGCCTACTATAGATATGTGGATCCACCGTAGGCGCGGGCCTGCGGACGGCGAGCGTTGGGTGGCTCGCTGTCCGATCACCACCAGGCCCGGGTCGATGGCGCGTTGTGTTTAACGCGCGCTTCAAAGAGATGTCAGCATAGAAGACGGGGCCCGCCTGCCAGGGTTGCGGAATTTGTTCGAAAGAGTCACCGCGGCCCTGGAACGCAAAGGGCTTTAGAAGGAACACGGATGGGTTTTAGTCAGTAAGAGTCTGCACGCCCTTCCGCTCCTCCCAGAGCGGAAGAAGTCATTTGAAGATTTACAATGCTTAAAAAAAAAAAAAATATGTGGATGTTTGTTTATCAATCACGATATAGCACGCACGAACTTAAATGAATCGTGCACAAGTGAAGACAATGCCCTGGATTAGGACATATGAAAATACCAGCAGAAGCCAGAAATTCAATACGAGGGACAACACTTTGGTCTTTTCTCAATTGGTTTTGGTTAAATGCTATTCTTTGAATGGAGTTACAAATTTTCAGTGTAACCTTATTTGATATGTCGATAGGACTGCAATCTGACTTCATTACGAGGAAAAAAATAATAAACTAAATGTACGCCCGTATATCCAAGTCAGTTTAAAGGAGATCCACTTGACTCAGTCGCCATGACAACGAACAAACCCTCGATTAATGTCGTTAAACAATAAGCTATAAATGTCAATTTGATTATTCGAGGTGTTAAGTTTGAAGATATGACTTGGATTGTATGAACCCTCTTAAGAAACTCAAAACACCTTGAGATTGGTGGAAAAGTTATAGAACAGTGCAGTATTGTATGAAGATTTATCTATTCGAATTCATTTTAATAAAAGGTTTTTTTTCAGCCGATAAAGCTCCAGAAATCGTTCTCTTGGAAAACGTGAACTCTGGCGCAGGCATCGGTTTAGGTCCGAATATCGACGTTGATAAAATACTCTCTGTAGGAGGGGCTATAAAGGACAAATTATTCTCTGGCAAGAATCCTTTCTGGAGGAAGAAGTAGGTAACAAAAATGGTTGTTGGCGTAAACTTCAAAGAACATTGTTACAATAATAATTATCTACAAGACTACTTTAAAATGAAAGTAATTACAATGTTCCTTAACTCCTAATACCAGTCGCTAACATAATCAGAATAATAAATGGCAATGTATTATGTTTAAGTTTTTATCATTTATAATATAATAAGTAGACTAAATAAAGAACCTAGAAGACAGGAAACAAATATATTTTATTACATATTAAATTTAATAAACAATATATATCCGTGATCAACCAAAACAACTGACTTTTTTTTTATCCTTCCCTAAACAATATGTAGTAGCATAAATATTCAATGTGGCCTGAGCAACCTTTTAATGCTTCAGATCACTGGTTCTTAACCGGTGGTCCGCGGGCCACTGGTAGTCCCTGGCAGCACCATCCATCCCATAATGCGATTTTTTCGCACAGATGAATAAATTGAAGCTTAAAATACAGGGGTCCGAAAAGAGAAAGCCATAGAAATGCATCCAATACAAACTTGAAAGATATATCTGAGACAGGAAATTAATTAGAAAAAAGATTTTTACAGAAAAAACACTATGTTTTTTTCAAAGATTCAAGAAAGTGCTACTCACTACGTAACCTTGCTTAATTCGGATACAGAAGCTAGTGCAGAGTATGCAGTCACCAATTTTTTTTTATACTTATTACCCTAAAAAGTTGGTGGTCCATGGGAAATGGTTATTACTAAAAGGTTAAGAACCTCTGCTTTAGACTAAGTGAATCGATTTTCCCTTCATAGGACTGGTGCAAATAAACAAGGATAAAGATGTTTTTTAAATGTGACTTGTTAATAAAAATATGGTTGACCTAATACTCCGAATATCAAAACTTATGACATATTATTAAAATACAATTTAATACGTCCATTCCACACCATCCCAACTTGTAATACCCGTTTGCAATCTTCTTTCCAATATTTAAGGAAAAAACCGTCTTTAACTTTTGGTACATTTCTTTTTTAAAAACCAGTGCTATTGACCTACCACCATAATGAGAACTTGTTAGGGTTCCGTAGCCATGGCAAAAAACGGAACCCTTATGGATTCGTCATGTCTGTCTGTCTGTCCGTATGTCACAGCCAATTGTTTCCGAAACCATAAGAACTATACTGTTGAAACTTGGTAAGTAGATGTATTCTGTGAACCGCATTAAGATTTTCACAAAAAATAGGAACAAAAAACAATAAATTTTGGGGATTTTTTTTTTTCATCAAACCCATACTTGTGGTGTATCTATGGATAGGTCTTCAAAAATGATATTGTGGTTTCCAAAATCATTTTTTTTCTAAACTGAATAGTTTGGGTGAGAGACACTTCCAAAGTTGTAAAATGTGTGTGTCCCCCCCTGTAACTTCTAAAATAAGAGAATGATAAAACTAAAACAAATATATGATGTACATTACCATGCAAACTTCCACCGAAAATTGGTTTGAACGAGATCTAGTAAGTAGTTTTTTTTTAATACGTCATAAATCGTAAACCGCAATTTACCTTTCATTCAATCAACTCAAATATAAAAATAAATAAAAAAACATTTAATTTCATAAACATAAACCTTATGCATAAACCGTCAATCAATCAATCAATCGATCATTTATTTATTTGCAAACATTGGTATTGGTACATAGATGTTCTATTTTACATAGTATAGTTCTCCATATTTTACCGAATTCACAAATTAAAATCAAATAAAAAATAACTATACAAATTTTAATCACAAAAATTATAAATGTCAGATTTAGTTAAATAAATGTCATGTTAAGGTTACAATAAAAAAATTAAAATGTCGCACTGGTTACGCTAATAAAAATTATAAATGTCAAATTTTGTTCAATAAATGTCATGTTAACATTACAATAAAAAAATAAGATATCTGAAAAATGTCGGAGTGAGATGATACAAAATAAAATAATAAGTAAGGCAATTGGAATAAAGGTATGTCAATCAGGTTATGTATCTACTTACTAGCAGCGATAATAATAACAAATAAGTCAATCAGTCAGCGATTCATCATTAAGAAAGTCATCAATCGCGTAATATCTTAATATCTCAATTAATATTTCGTTAAGCGCCCTTTTAAATTTTATTGCAGTCATTTTTTTATTACATCAGGTACTTTATTATAAATGCGCGGGGCAATACCAAAAAAACTTTTCTTCATTAGCGCGGTTTTACATTTTACATGACATACCTGGTTTAAATATTCCGTATCGGATTAATTCTGACTTCCGACAGTTTTTTCAATAATTGTGGATTGTTTTTTACAAACAATGCTGTTTCCAAAATATATAACGACGGAAAAGTTAAAATTTTTAAAGATTTGAAATAGGGAAGACAGCTATCTGTTGTTTTTAGACCCAACATTGACCGTATACATCTCTTTTGCATTCTAAATACTAGTTCTTTATCAGTAGACTGCCCCCAGTAAATAATACCATACCGCAGAACAGAGGTAACTAATCCATGGTGGGCTGTTAAAAGAGCCTGACTGTTGACTTTTTTTGAAAGTTGAAAGAGAGCATATGCAGATTTACTAAGTTTTTTGCAAAGGACTTCAACATGAGGTTTCCAAGTGAGTTTGCTGTCGATCAATATACCTAAAAACTTAGCCTCATTTGTTTCCTCAATATTACAGCCATGGTAATCAATACGAACATTCGGGTATTCACTACGTTGATGAAAGTGCATTATTTTTGTCTTATTAAGGTTTATTACTTAATTATTATGATGTAACCAATTAATTATATTTTGTAAAGTAGTATTAATGTCTTGCTTGTAATCATTTTTATTTGTACACTTGATTACAGCTGTACTGTCATCTGCAAAAAGAACCATTTTTTTTGTTGTTACTTTTGGGAGATCGTTGATGTATATCAAAAAAAGTGGCGGTCCAAGTACACTTCCCTGAGGAACACCATATTTTGTATTCCTTGGTTCAGATACATTCGATGGCAGCAAAGTAGAAACGGACATCTACATTTTTTCGAAAATGCTTTTTTACAAAAATGAGCTTAGGTATATTCAGCTTAATCCGGTTTGACTGGAAGCCGACCCCAATATAGTTGGGAAAAGGCTAGGCAGATGATGATGAGCTTAGGTATATTAATCCTATCTACAAGTCTGTATAATTTTTTTTTCAAAATTAAAAATAATAACGAAATTTTGAAACGGACATTTGAATTTGTCCGCCTTTACTTCGGACCTTTGACAGATGAATGAAACGACGTAAACACGGACATCTGCCACTTGTTTGTTTATACGTCGGACTTTTTGTATTAGTCTCAATCTATGAATGTAAGATTTATTGTTTTTATAAGAAGATTCATAGATATTTTTCTTTAATTAATATACTACTTACTATGTACATTTTTTTTTTTTTTCAGAGTTTGACTCAGAAAATGAATTAACTGCAGAAAATGAAATAATGCTTAGAAGATGTTCTTTAAATATCCTTAAATGTATTACCGGAGATTATTATCTTACTTTATTAGATATTTTAAATGAAATGGGCACTTTTTTATTAAACGTATAAACGGTTATCAGACAGATGTCTTCTTCTACGTCAAATCTTTTTCAGAGAAAAAAAGTCATCTACATTATTTCAGTAAAACAACGATATAGCGATAAAACCTATTACACAATTCATAAAGAAGGTTATGTTAAAGCATCATAGAAAATTTCAGGTTAATCGGTCCATAACTCTCAAAATAACCACTCTTTTAAACTAAATCTGCTCTCCTGTAAAGTTGCGATTTTGTAGATGTCCGTTTCTGCCTGCCATCAATATATTGTCTCTAACTTACTCTTTGGACAAATTCTAGAAACTTCTACGCATTGCAGTCTATCTTTCAAGTACGATTCTATCAACTTTAGAACCGTGAATCATTATTTATAGATAATGGTACGGAACCCTTCGTGCGCGAGTCCGACTCGCACTTGGCCGGTTTTTTTGTGGTATTTTATCATAATTAGATAGGAATAAACTATATGTATGTTTAATAATGAAAACCGAGTTTAACGGCAATGCATCAGAAATAAGTATGGATCTAGCAAATACCTTTTAAAAACTAAAGGCCAGTTTCAATAACGTATCTACCTTTTTTGAGTATATTAATTATTATTACTTTAACTTATTGACATTTTTTTTTATGTATTGAATTATATTTTTTGTTATTATTATTTTTTAAACAAATTTATTCGTTGTAATTGTGAATTTGGACCTTGCATGGTCTGCAATAAAGATTCATTATTATTATTATTTTTACGTTACACCCCCTAGGCGTAATTTTTTTATATCGTCTATTCCTATTTAGGATTCAGGGTGTGCGAAAACCATTTTTTCATCCAAAGATCCGTTTGCGAAATATTAAGCTTAAAAGGTGCTAATTTTTGTTAGAGTCAAGTGTCCCTCTGCCAGCTAAACGGAAAACTATCACAGCTAACTAGGCTCAAAAGGTTTAAAAGTAATAGTCGACCAACTGGTTAAGTAAAAACTTCGTAATAATTCCAAAGAAAATGAACTAAAACTACATGCACTTGTAACTTTGTATTCGTGCAGTTAAATTCAACTACGGAACCCTTCACTGCGCGTGGCCCGACACGCACTTGGTTTTCTTTCTTTAACGGATTACAAGGAAGCCTGGCCGAATAATATACTGGTAGCTTATGTGTGTGATTAAATAAAAATCTTTGATTTAGAGCTTTTCAAACCAGTTCATTTGGATCAGTTGAGTAAGCAGGATGGTGCGTGTTTCGGTGTCTCTGGCTTTGTTGTCATTTGCCTGCGTCTACGCAACTCCAGGTGATTATAATATCTATTATTATTTACTACAAACACAACTCAGCAGATAAAAGTAATAATATCAATTTATGTTTATTTATAGAATATTATTTTTCAATTATCGTAATCACTTTATCACTGTAATGTGCATTTATTTATTCTACCTGCTCACCTCGTCGGGTACCATTTGCCAAAATACAAAATGTAGTTTAGTAACCAAAACGGTTTTTTCATCAAGTCATTCGAAACTTTGGTATTTTGTTTTGCAGTTTTCAATATATACATTATTATACATTCTCGTCCAATATATAACTACTAAGATTTTAATAAGTGTAGGTGCAGGATATTTATCCAAAATACCAAAATGCACCCTACAGCAATTGGTATTAACTGGCATTTACCAAAAATGCTAATATGTCCTTTAGTTAATAATTGATACTTCTGGCATCGATATATTCAAATCTCAGTCGGAAGATGTTTATTAGTACCTAACTAAACTTTATAATGCCATTATTTAAGAATACCTACTTTAAAGTCCAAAATAAAATATAAGTCCAAGGTTAAAATACAATAATACAATAAGGTAAAATCTGAAATATCACTCGCACAAAAAAATACAAAAGTAGTAATCGTAACATTAATTTAGCTTTTTATTATACTATAATTTTTGATAAAAACACATCTTGAGATGAAGTTGCTTTTTCCTTAAAACCGCATTTATCTAAATTATTTTTATTGAATTAGTTATAAACATTCATTTTGCCTAGAAGTCGTTTAAAAACTTAAAAACTATTCCCCAATTCTTCTGCAATCTATGACCTCTTCTGCAGAGACACTCATACTTATTTTGTGAGTACTTACCTTTTTATCCGATTTCAAAAAAGGAAAGATTTGTAATGTATGAGCTAAACATTAATTTTTTTCTTTAATTATTTCTTTTATCATTTCAGTGCCTGATAAAGCTAAAGTAGCGCTGATCCGAGACAGTACCATCGGCTTAGGGCTAGCAGCGGGCGCAAGTAAAACGTTCGGCATTCTTGAGGGGAACAGGGGTGTCCATATTGAAGTGGCAAAGCAAGAAGGTGAGCTTTAAAGTGTTCGTTCATTTATGTTTTCACCTGATGGAAAGCGATGATGTAGCCGAAGATGGGAATAATGAAGCATGCTTTTCTAGAAGTAATTAACGTATTCACTTAATAATAATAATAAATCTTCATTTCTTCAGACAACATGCAGTCCAGTTTGTTAGTAAAACATGAAACTTATAACTAATGTTATTAGGTACACACATCTTAAAAATAAAATCATCATTAATTGGCATTTAACCTTTAAAAATGTTTAAAAATAGGAGAGTAGACTCTTACTGACTAAAACCCATCCGTGTTCCTTCTAAAGCCCTTTGCATTCCAGGGCCGCGGTGACTCTTTCGAACAAATTCCGCAAACCTGGCAGGCTCTGGCCCAGGTCAATTACTTTTAACTTAATTACTCGTAACTACCGGTGCCGACTGACCAGATATCGAGAACTGTAGAATGTTCTGTTATAGAGAAGTCTAAAAGGTACTTGACTCTACTAGTTCTGCTACTCGATACTAGATGACGATATTAGTAACTAATGCACCCGGCATTAATTATGGCCCGTAACAATATGTTCGATGGATTTTGAAAAATAATATTTTAAAAATAAAACTACACAAAGTAACTTTTCCACGTGGACAAAGTAGCGGGCAAACACGACCTTCATATGTCAACACTATGTATATTATGAGCTGAGATGAGGTCCCATTTACGCTGGTATATAGTCCTATTCAGATATAAAGACTGATATTACATTTTATTAGTATTATATATATTATCTGTATATTCTTTCCGAAATGTTAAAATTCAATTTTGTATCTTATATTTATTTATTGTACACCTACCACAGTATAGTCTTAATAACCCAAAGGTTGACTGGTAGAGAATGCCTTGATGCATTAAGTCCGCCCATGTACCACTATTGTACATAAAGTTTAAATAAATAAATAAATATTGTGAATCTATTATTTTCAGGTGAGAGACGGCCAGATTTTAGCCTTCTCGAGAAAGTGAACTTCGGTGCAGCATTTGCTATCGACAAAAGTATCAGCGTTGGCGTTATAAAGAACAACATATTCTCTGGCAGGAATCCGTTTGAGGGAATTAAATTCAAATAAACCAATTATGTATGGAATAACAATTAATTCGAGAGCGACTTTTGAAGAAAAAGAAGGCGTAGGATTCTAGAACCATTTCTTACAACACTGTAGGGGTAATTTACAATAGTTCAGTAATACTAGTAAGTAGTAATAGGTAAGTTACAGGTAATTAGGGTTTTCCAGGAAAGCTCCCAGGACTGAACGTATTCAATTAAATTACTCGTATCAAACACAATGTAATCGTGAGACAGGACCCTAATTTTAAATTAAAGTGGAAATCGATTCTGTAAACTTCCACCGTGAAAGCTTAGGTGAAGTTAGCTGTCAATCCATTTAAACACGATAGAATGACAGTTCTCTTGATGCACATTCTGCCTATGTTTACACGGTGAGATGTTGACGGAATAGATCAGTTGTAAAGGCTCATGCTTGACCATCATTCTAGAATTAGGGCAATCATTATTAGTTCAGCTATTTTCTCTTTTTTTTTTTTAAATATAATAATTAAAATGTAATTGTTGACTAGGGATTGCGTTGTATAAAGTTTAGCATATAATGTGATACGTAAAACACAAAAAAAACTGATTGAAATACAATATAAACTTAATTATTTATATCTATTTACAAAAAAGATAAATAATTAAGTTGATATTGTTGACTTACAATATTAGTTTAAAATAATAACATGTTTCTAAAACTTTTCATTAACCTCGTAATACTGGTATGTGTGCAAGTGTGTTATTGTTTTTTAGAAATATATCATAAAAACTCTTAATTGAATGAAAAAACACTTTCCTGTAAAAAGGGCAATTCGTCGCTTACGATATTTTTCCTAAAAAGGTTCGCTACAGCGTCGCCGCGTCGTAAACTGACAGGCGTCGTCCTATTTGGCTAACGATCGTATGAGTTAGCGATGCGATTTCATCGCACGACGAGATTAAACACACTTTTATTTTGAGTGTCCTAATTGAAGTTTGCAAATCTAGTACAAGCGCAGGATCATTTTCATCGCGCGACGAAATCGCATCGTAAACTCGTACCAGCCAATTAGGACAGTGCCTTATACTTAGAAAGAATGAGAACTTGAGGTAAAGTGCCAGGCTACCAGCGAAGACATTTTGGTCTGACCAGGAAGATAATGTAACAGTTCGTGGTCAGATCAACATGTTTGACTGCGACGTTCATCCATCCAAAGTTGTCTTTAAAAGTTCGCTTTTAGCGGTAAGGGCGCCCATTGTGTCATCGTATGTAATGATTTCTTCGTCTGTCTTTTCTGTAATTTACATGGTGTACATAATAAAGAGTATTCTATTCTATTCATTTATTGTCTTCCTGATAAAATATCCGTAAATGGTGATTATGTTGTCTATGATGCGTCAGTGTTACCAGCCAGCATTTTAAACCTGACGTTCTCTCCAAACTGTGGTATACCAGGATTTATTGGAGACATCGTAGCGAAGCAGGCTGCTTAGTGAAGAATCTATTTACTGCAAGGTTTGCATTGTTGGTGCTTCCTTAACGTTACTGACCCATTTCCTGAAGTTTTTATATACAAGGTGAAGACGACGATACGACAATCAATCAAAAGTCAGTGTACATGGTCTTTGAAAGCCAAAACAGCTGGTCCGATCTCCCGCTATTTCAATTCTATAGCACTGCGCTGTTAAAGGTCGATAGCGTGACCTGATATAGATAGGCAGAGACAAGCCATCTCGGTGCGTAGCAACATGCTAGCGAGGCGGTTTAGCCGTTGTAGTGACGCTGTGAAATCGCAGCTCTTCATTAGTTACTGCACAAGCGTATACACAGTCGAGTTGTGGGCTAACTACACTAAAGCTGCCCTTAGCGAAATGCGAGTGCAGTACAATAACGCGTGGTGCGCGCCGGCCCTGCTGAGGAGCCGCTCGGCCGCCGCACGCTCCGCCATACATCGCTCCGCTAGCTCCGTGGTGGCCGCGGTGCGAGACTGGGACAACAGCCCTCTTTATCAAAGGTGGCAGTCCTACCATACGCCGATAACATGATGCGTGGCGTCTAAGTTTGCATGTCATGTTATTGCAACTTATTTTATGTAGGACTAGCGGACGTCACGCGGTTTCACCCGCGTGTTTCCCGTTCCCGTGGGAGTACGGGAATAAAATATAGCCTATGTTACTCGCTGATAATGTAGCTTTCCAATTGTGAATTTTTGAAATCGGTACAGTAGTTTTTGAGTTTATTCATTACAAACATACACACTCAAAAATACAAATATTTTCCTTTTTATAATTTTAGTGTAGATTGTACCATTATTTTTTATTATTTACTTTTATTTATGTGTGCTATTTGGATGCTAATCTGGCAATAAAAAATTTCGTTTCATTTCATTTATTTTATTTCAATACCAGTTCATACGAAAATGTTGTCTTTTATCACAAATTTGATGTCACCAGCTGAAACAGACTGCTTGGAATATTTTGTCAAAATAGTAGTCACTATCCTTGTCTAGTTTGAGTATTTTGACGTTTTATGCAACTTTTTTTTTTGTGTGAGTTGGTTTTGCTCTTGCCTCTAGTCTATCTTCTATAGATGACAAAGACAAAGTCGACGTTGGAGCGAGCTTACCCAGAAGAAGGCTGTTCACTCTAATTTTGAAGAGATTAGGTTCCCGGTTACGAGTAAATCAGATCCCGGTTACCATTTAAATTTTAACCATTTTCTGACTGAACATTAGAATACCACCACATCTTTACCGACGCTGCCAAACATACTCCGACGGGTTGTGTTGGAATAGGTACTTACCATTCTCAATACAACATAGTACAAAAAATAAAACTACCTCCGGAGACTTCCGTTTTTACAGGGGAATGCTTCGGCATTTTTTTCCGACTTTAAAAAAAGGAGGAGGTTCTCAATTCGTCGGAACCTTTTTTATGTATGTTCCCCGATTACTCGAAGATGGCTGGACCGATTTAGATTTTGTTTGTGTTTGAAAGGGTATACTTCCCGGGTGGTCCCATGATCATCAAGTCAGAATCGGATGATGGGATCCTGGAGAATAGAGAGAACTTTTCAAATTTTATAGGCACACTAGAAGGATTTGGGTAGTTGATGGAAGAGTACTTTCTCGGAGTGGTTCCATTTCAATTTGGTGAAGATCTGATGAAGAACTTCGGAGATAGCAAATGATAGCAAATGGACTGGGATTGCTGAAATCTCATGTCTGTCATACACCAGTTCATAACATAACATTACGCACATGTGAACCACTGAAAAGTGAAGAAAAAAAAACTTTTTCCAAAAAAAATCTTTTTGTATTTTTTTGAGATAGAACATATTTGTGTTTTAAAGCTCAAAAAAGCTATAATTTTTACTGACTCTCGAAGCGCTCTTCTAGCCATCAATAAATCCCCTTACGAAGAAAAGTCGCAGCTTTCCATAATTTATTAAATAAGAGAATTTGCATTCAGAATGATCACTGAGGGTAACACACTGCAATTTGCATGGATTCCGGCCCACGCTGGAATCCATGGCAATGAAGTCGCTGACGCTCTGGCCGATGATGCGGTGCATTTTGGAGACTTAGTCCCACATACAATTTTTACTTATGACCTCGTAACGTTGCCTAAGAGATATCTTCGGGACAGCTGGAAGGTAGCTTGGGATATCAGTAGCAGATCGAAAGGACATTGTTTTTCTTTTATTCAACCGGATTCCGGAAAAATCATGGTTTGGTAGGGAAAAATGGAATCCTCTGTTTTAATACGGATGAGACTGGGTCATGTTTGTTCCCCTGCCCATTTTGCCAAATTTTATATTATTGACGACCCCATTTGCTTGTGTGGCACAGATGTAGGCGACTTAAATCTCAGTTTTTTCTCCTGTCCCTTACACGACCGTTCTTCCTTCTTCAGTAACATCTTATCCCTTGAAATATCAAAACAGTTTTCCTGTATATAAATGTATAGTTTCATTCATCATCTTAAATAATATTATGTTGTAATTATTCGTCATTGTAATTAGCTCATCCATCATAAATCAGATCCTATATGTCCTGTCTTATCCCAAATTCCGTTAAAATAAAATAGTATTATATTTTTATTAAGTTTCCTTACCTTTATAAACCAAACGTGACATTGGCTAAATTAAATGCAAAAACCTTGCGAAGCCAAAGAAAAAAAAAAAAAGACTAGGGTTGTATGCGTTCGGAAATAGAGACGCAGGCAAAGAGTTTCACTCCTTTGCTGTGCGCATTATTTTTATGATAGTTTCAAAATATTCCTATGAAACAGTATTGCCAGTGTTTTCATTTATTGTCGTATCCACATTGTATAGCAGCATCGGGTTGGACTGGAGGCCGACTTCAATGTAGTTGAGAAAAGGAGACCCTGCTTGATTTCAAACGACTTCAAAAAAGGAGTAGGTTCTCAATTCGACTGTATTTTTTTTTGTGTGTGTGTTTTATGCGATCACTCCGCCAATTATGAATGGATTTTGATGATTTTTTTTTTTGTACTTTTTACGAATGAAGAATGAATCAATCCGATTTTTTTTATCAATATGTCGATTTTCTAAATAATGTAAAAGAAGAAAAAATTCGTGCAAAATGAATCTAAGGGTAGGCGAGTTTTCGCTATAAGGGGTAACATTTGTCAACCTTGTATTTAAAATATTTAACTACAGATCAAAATTTTTGTCATCGCATAAAAGAAGAATTATTACTAATTAAATATTAACGATATATATTTTACATTACTACGAAAGATGGCCGGGAAGTTGACCTAGAAATAAAAAAGGAATCGAAAACTTGTTTATTAACATTAAATTAAAATGGCCTGTCTGTATGGTCTCCAGTGAAAAAAGAACGATTCCTCCTCAATATTTTTGTATGTTCTACGGGTTGTCTTCAAACTACGAAAAACATGGATTCTACACGCTCACTTATAAATTAGATTCATAAGTACGAACATGAAGAACAATATCGAGTAGAATAAGAATAGGATCATTACATTAAAGGTTCAGTTTTGCGACAAGATTACTTAAACTCATAATATTATTTATGTACAAACAGGTAAATGTAAAAACCACCTCCATGACCAACAGAATAAAAAATTTGAAAGAAACGATTACCCTAGAACTCATACTCAGTTTTCAAGACTCAAAAATACTTTTCCTCCATAATATACTTAATGCGAAAGTGCACCCGAATGACAAAGTATATGTATTAAGGATATTTAAACGTTGGTGTTTTTCGATCGGCAACCAGTTGGAGTAGTCCCCGTTGAGAAGGCACAATGGCACATCTTGCAGTAACCGTAGCTTTGTTGTTTCTTGCCTGTGTCTGCGCAGCGCCAGGTAAATATTTTTATTTATTTTTATTTCTATTACAATACTTTCTTTTAACACTTTCAGTGGCCAGAACTCAGCATATGAGTCGAACAATAATTTGTTTCTTGTGCCCACGAGTCTGCCGAGTTCGTATGCCCACAACTCGGCAGCCGAATCGTCGTAATATGTAACGACGACTCGTGGGCACGAACAAATTACTATTCGACCCATATGCTGAGTTCTGGGCACTGAAAGTGTTAAAGTAGGAGAAATTTCTTCCACGCATGAAGGAATTATGATATCTAAAGATTACCTGTAAATAAGAGTGATTTTTGAATAGGAAATCGGAGATTATCCAAGTTCGCAGGAGATATTATAGTGCACAAATATGTGTGCAAACACTCTCTGCTTCTTTAATGTCATAGTCCGATGGTACGTCTCCACGATCCTCGGTCCTGCGCCTCATCTCGCGATGAGCCATGACCTACGGCTATACGTTGATTTCCGAGGCATAAGGGGGCACCATCAATGGGAAAACCCAGTTATACCCTAAGCCTGACTTGAAAATCGAAATCAGGACCTCGCGCTCGGCTGTCATGCTTACGACCACGACGAAATTGGGGCAGTTACAAATCAAAATAATAATAATATGTATTGAATGAAAAACAAAGAATTTCACGCAAAAATGCGGTCGAAATAACACCCAAGGAGATGTAGATAAAGCACATCATAACACTATTTTATTCTGATCCTTGTACATTTTTCACATTCCAGCACCAGTGCCAAGTAGTCCACAATTCACACTTGTAAAGGACAGCGGGGTGGGCCTTGGGGTGGCTGGAAATAACAGCGAAGCCAATGGCGTTGTGGAGTCAAGCAAACTTGTGGAGACACCGGTTAAAGCGCCGGTAGACACAGGTATGGTTCGCTTAACCTTTTGAACGCCAGAGCATAAACGCATCGGTGTGCCCCCGACGCCAAACCACAAATTCGCCGTTTTTTTTGTCGGCTCTAAGTGGACATCTATAAAGGATATCCTACTCCCGTACCGTAAGGCTTCTGTCGGCCTTCGGTGATTTTTCATCTATTTTATTCTTGAAAAATCCCGGACGCAACTCTAAATAGGTTGCTGAGTTTATTTTCCGAAATTTACAATCGTTCAACCATAAGGCTTATTCAAGATTTACATGCCCAAAAAGAACATAAATATGAGAAAATTGTTATTTGGAAGTCGGTCGTATTTTTTGTAAAAAGTTTTTTCTTTTCACTTTTTAGTTGTTCACATGTCACGTTCACTCACCCCTTCTCAGCGTACCGGCGTGATGTTATGTTATGAACTAGGTAAACAATAGATAGACATGAGATTTCAGCAATCCCAGTCCATTTGCTGTCATTTATTGAGATGGTCCGTTGCCTATCTCCGAAGTTCTTTATCAGATCTTCACCAAATTGAAATGGGACCACTCCGAGAAAGTACTCTTCCAAAACTAACCAAATCGCTTCAAGTGTGCCTATTAAATTTGAAGAGTTCTCTCTATTTCTCCAGGATCCCATCATCAGATCCTGACTTGATGATCATGGGACAACCTGGGAAGTATACCTGTATATATAATATGGGAAGTATACATATATACCCTTTCAAACAAAAAAAAAATCCAAATCGGCCCAGCCATCTTCGAGTAATCGGGGAACATTCATAAAAAAAGGTTCCGAAGAATAGAGAACCTCCTCCTTTTTTGAAATCAGTTAAAAATAGGCAGTCGTAAAACGAAGGGTAAATTCTTATGACTATTTACAGGCTCTGTATACATGTGACATAGATATTGAAGAGCGAGGTGTTCCGTAACAGTTATCTCCGTACTTAAAATAATGCCTCTACAATTTAGATAAAGAAATAAAATTAGAATATAAAATAGTTTATTTTTATATTCTAATTTTATTTCTTACATGTACGTGTTTATTTCAGGAAACACCGTGCCTGATGTCACTGTGTTTGACAAAGTCAACGCAGGAGCAGCCTTCGCGACCGGTGGAAGCTACGCAAACGGTCTTGTGAAGAACAATCCATACCAAGACAATCCAGTATCTTTCTTTGGTTAGAAATAAAAGATTTAAAAAGATAAGAGGGAACGTTAATGAACGCACTGCTTAGTCTCTAGACAAATGACATTCTGTCAGCGCAAGCGTGCGATTGTCAAATCGACAAAAATATATGGGACTGACAAACGCTGTCGAACGTCACGAGATTGGCATTTCGACAATCGTATTAATCGTCGTTGCAAATTTAAAATCTCCTACGTGACATCTTTGTCGAAAATGAGTTAAGCAGATATTTGAAATGTGATTTAAAATACCCATACTCGCAAAAACTTCCATGTGACTGTGAATACTTATTTTATCGCTAAAGCACGTATAACGAATGTGCACATGTATTATTATCAAATCGCAAGTGTCAGCCTACATTTTACGAGAAGTTTATTTTTTATTTTTCTCGAAAGAAATACATTTAGGAGATATTAAATAGCAGATAGAATGACACCTTGTCTAGCGCCCCTTGACAGTTTAATATATTCAATATAAAAGTTCATAGTAAACCCCATCGTTTTCCATCAGGCGAATTAAGGTCAAGAGCAGACCTACTAAATATTTCAAATTAAAGTGCTATTGTAGCATGGAGTCATGGTTACATTGTACATGCAAGGATTGTTGGCGGTGTTTACCTGAGATATCCATCTAAGGTATGGGTATCTTGTTGGATATCTTAGGTAAACACCGCCAACAATATTTGCATGTAAAATACTTAACGTTTAAAGATACTCAATTACTAACAATGATGTAGAAAAGACGAACGTTACAGTACTTAATAAAAGTTGAAAATAAGAGTTCGGATATTTTATTTAAAAAGCAGCCTTATTTAAATATAATAAGATACTTAACAACCATGGGCGTGCAGTAGGCTACAGTAAGGGTAGGCCAGCCCATACATAATGCCCAAAAAAAAAACTCACTACATACATTATTCAGGGTTGAAATCACGATACGATAGTCACGGCATTATGTATGGGCTGGCCTACCCTTACTGTGGCCTACTGCACGCGCATGTTAAAAACCATTTACAAGTACACCGTGTTGTGATTTTTACTGAAAAACAGTATTCTGGCATAATTAATGATCACGTAAAGGTTATATCTAATCACTAGCTTCGGTAATAGTTGAAAAATATCCCAACGAAACATACGTCGTTTGGAGATGGTTCAACTTTGTGCCAATTTTCATCTATAATCCATTAAGAAGTGAAGACAGAGTTACTTGTCGCATTTATAATATTAACCATTATGACTCCGAATTGATCCTGTCTTCTGCGCAACAGTACGTAAAGCACAGACGCAAAGCTCAAACATCATGGTACTCACATATTATATTCTTAATAAAAACACAAAATTTAATAAAACCAGCTGAATGCGACATTAAATATTTGAGAAAACAAACTCAATCTTGATGCAGAATTTTTAACAGGAGTGTTATTACTTTGTCTGTTATAATTATCGTCGTAAGGATTGGTTGGTTTCAGTCCAGGATTCTGGAGTGGTACATCATAATTGTTGGAGTCATTTTGATTATTTTGTCCGCCATAGCCGCCTATATCGTTCTGTCCATTGACATATTTTCCTCCATTTTTTCCGGGAAGGCTGGGATAGACATATCCGCCATTATAGTTGGGGTTGTACTGTACATTGGTAGTGTCCGCTCCATGGTCTGCCCCTGGTCCACCGTCGCCATTGTCATTGTTGTCACCGTGACCAATGCTGAAGCTACCGGCAGGATAGTTGCCACCGGATATCACGCCGATGGCGATGCTGGGGTCAGTTGGAGTACCCTTCAGCCGGATGACGGACTGCTGCCCTGAAAAATATAGAGGATTATTTTGAATAAAGAGAAATTATAAAACAACAATTAAAGCCGTCATTTTTGAAAAACAAATAAAAAACGATATCTAAGTGATAGTAATAAAAAAAAACATAAAGACAAATTAAAAATCCAGATAAAATAGGTAAATAACTCAAAATTACTCCGTGTTCACAACAATTTCTAAACCAAATATCATAGAACTCGAAACAAAGACACCTGTTTGTTTTGCTATGCATGGTAACTGGCCTACGCCAAAAAACGCCATCATCTATATACATATAAATGAATCCCTATTTCCCTTGGTCACGGCATCACGCGTGAACGGCTGGACCAATTTCGCTAATTATTTTTTTGTTGTGTTTTTTATTGTCAGGAGAAGGTTCTCATGACAGAAAAAATAAAGAAAGTTGCGCAGAACATTAGAAAATTTAAGAAAGTTTATGACCATATTAACTTTTCTAATGTAACCAATTCGAATTCAATATTCATAGTTAAGACAGGACAACGTCTGTTCTATCTGGGACGCGATGGTAGATACCAGCGCCCCATGTCGTGCGGTGTTCCGCAGGGTTCGGTCTTGGGCCCGCTCCTGTGGAACATCGGGTACGACTGGGTGCTGAGGGGCGAGCTCCGGCCGGGAGTGAACCTGGTGTGTTACGCTGACGACACACTGGTCACTGCCCGGGGGAGCTCGCACAGGGAGGCAGCGTTGCTGGCGACGGCTGCGGTCTCACAGGTGGTGAGCCGCATACGGCGCCTCGGCCTGGAGGTGGCCCTCAACAAGTCGGAGGCCAT
>NDFZ01004015.1:0-47290 GCA_002192655.3 Mamestra configurata
TTATTTTGTTGAGGTACAAAGTTTTGTGAGGGAACAATGAAGCCAGGTACAAACGGGTTTGCTGTATTACGGATGGGGTTATTATTGCCTGGTTGTTTGGGTAGCTCCTTTGGCTTTGCTTGTGACGTTGAATGATTATTATTGTAGTTAGCTCTGTTATATGACAGCCTAGCCTCTTTCTGTCTAGCCGCTATAATGGCTGCTTCGAAGGTGTCTGGTTTGGCGATTTGAACGCCCAACGAGACGTGGAAGTCTAACTGGTTTATATACTGTTCAATAACCATCTTTTCATAATACGATTTATTACCATGCTCTCCTACTGAATACAGAGTATCCAACAGCTCACGGAGGCGTTTGCCGAAGCTTTCAGCGTCTTCTGTCTTAGACTTACGCACTCGCGTTAGCTCCTGCATTACTTGTATTTCATTTCATGGTTCGCCTAGGCGCCTTATTAACGCGTTCTTAATTGATATCCATGAGTTTAAGTAGCCTTCGTACGCTATTGCGTATATAGTTGGACCACTGAGTCTACTTTTAATTAAGCAGATGAATGCTGGGTGCGAACGATCTGCTTCAGAAGTTAACTGTAATAAGTTTTCTACTTCCCTAATATAATAATTGAGTAATTTAGGATTGCCATCATATCTTGGCATTAAATCTGCGATTAGTTTATAAGGTTTATAGTTTATAGCATCATAGTCCCAGAGCGACATTGTTTTTCTGTAGCTTGTCTGCCCAGTGGTGCTTGACGCAAAACAATAGAGGTGTCAACTTAAACACTTGGAATTTACTCGTGGGATACTTAACGCTACTTATTATAATTTTGTGGTTACCTACTGCGATTTTAGCTTAGAGACAAACACACATACTAACATAAAATACACAAATTAAAATAAGGCAGGAAATCGAGCAAGGACACTTGGTAAAACAAGAGCACTTACCAAAGCAGCCAGTGCATCTCCTGTCGAGTCGAGACTCCTCCAACGCAGATTCCTCCAATTCTCCGGAGATTCACCCTGATGACCATAGAGGTGTTCGACCACGCGATAGGTTCTTTGTAGATCACGAAAGAACGATTTGAGAACCGTCGCTCTTAAGATGAAGAGTTGGATTCGATCTTAGAACGTCGCGATCCTACCGACTGCGCCAGTTATGTTTCGGCGATCGGGATTTTAGTTAAAAATATATTTATTTATAAATATATTTAATATTCATTTAATTATAAAAATACAGGATATTAAGCTGGTGACTGATTGATCTCTGTGCCTTAAAACTCACCTAATATATTTTTACAGGTAGGTACTCAAAAAAGAGTTTGCAAGAATATCCGACGAATACAAAAAACGACCTTCAAGAAGATGCATGCCTGTGGCCTGTTCATCATAGACGCCGAACTATCATTGCACTTGTGTGCCCTCATCACTACTTACACTATCGTTATACTACAATTTGAATTTCTATAGTAATCTAAGTAATGTTGTTTATCGTTTCTACTGTCTATTTTTTGTGTAAGATAAGGTAGGTTAACAAACAGCTGATTTTAGGAATTACCGCGTTAACACCTGAACTCACTAATAAATTGTTATGATACGGTTGAGTTAAGTTACATATTCTTTTGATTGACATGTCGATGATTATGTTACGGGTATGTATTCTACAAAATAAGATTCTTAACTATAAAAAGGTCTATTCTTTTAAAATTATTTAGGTCCATGCTTCCACTCTACCACTCTCACTCTGCATGTTTTTGTTTGTTGGCAAATTATGAGATATTTTGAGAAACTACTGAGGATGTATGAATTTTTAAATTAATAAGAGGTATTTACTTGGGGAGTGATATGAAGATTCGAATAATGTTATTGCAACGCACGCGATTTCGTAAAACTTTACGATTGGTACGCCAGTTCGAAAAGACATTGAGTCAACGAGCTGATTCAAAAAACTGTTGCGAATAGCATATTCCAATCTGATTTTGTCTGGGGATAATGGTCGCTTGTTATTATTTGCAACTGAAACGAACCTGCGAAAGTTAAGTGAATCGCCAGTTTGATTTGTGGATGGGATATTTCGAACCTGCCCTATAATATTTACACAAATCTTTTCACTTCATGTCATTGTTAGCACAGGAGGTTGTGGACGAATATAACCCTCGGTGTACGGATTTCTTCACAAAATGACGGAATTCTGTTATATTAAGTTTTTTTGACAGTTGAAAGAATATTCTTCTGAATTTAACATCGATTTGAATCCGGAACAAATAATATCCTATTTCGAATTGGCGATAATAAATACAGTCAGAATAGAATTTCCTGCCACAATCCAGTCTGGTTGCTGACGATGATGGTGGCGGTGGTGGTGGCCGTGGGTGGTGGCGGTTGATGTTGAGATTTTTGTCCTTGACTGGCATGGTGTTATTAGTGTTAATAACACCATTCAGTTGTAATAGTTTAATGAGAAGAAGACTTACATGTTTCTATCTAGGAGTATATTTGGCGTCTGAGTCCCACGTTATGTATTTGTTATTAGTAATAATTGACCCGTTCATTCGTGATAGCGGTTTTGTTACGACTAGCGTTTATTGTATTGGAAATCAAAATGTAGAGCGCATCGCGTCAATTCGCTGTATGAGCATTATTGACTCGTACATGCTCCCGAGGGAAAGACGTACGTACTCAGATTACCAATCATTCAATACAATAAGTTCTTGGTTAAATTAGTATCAAAATAAAAAACACAAAAGTAAATATAAAATAACAATCATAGTTTGAATCCAGCTGGTTGCTGCTGGGAAATCCTCTTGAAACGACCATCTCCTATTCTAGTGTAGGAATCTCTTCCAGTGCCCATTCTCTTCAGTGCTGTTATTAGATTATTTAATAAATTGTGTTTTTGTGTTTTGTAGGTAAAACATTTGTAGAAAGATACGAGGGAGTGGGCTCAGTGAGAGATATAGCACAGACAGTGAGTTCGCCTTGAAAATACGTTATTATGTAGCTTTGGCCTACTTGTCTCCGGAAAATATACCTGACGTCTTTTTTTTTTTAATTTCGGGATAAAAAACAGCAGTACAATTAAATGTAATACATACTGTCTTACTTGTTAAACAAAATACTTATTATACTACTAGCAACATTATCCACTTATTACTAATATGATGATTTTCATTGCTGCGTGAGAACAGAAAAACATGAAAACAAAATACATGAGTGAATGGAGTGAACGATTAAATTCAGTGGTTGATAAATTGAATGAAGGAATGAATGATTACTTTTTTATGATGTACGAGATAGAAAACCAGAAAAAAAAGTTACACTACATAATAATTTATAAAGTNCATTACTGCGTGAGAACAGAAAAACATGAAAACAAAATACATGAGTGAATGGAGTGAACGATTAAATTCAGTGGTTGATAAATTGAATGAAGGAATGAATGATTACTTTTTTATGATGTACGAGATAGAAAACCAGAAAAAAAAGTTACACTACATAATAATTTATAAAGTTAGGATAGAATCGACTACAATTTCCTAAATTGGTATGATGTAAGATTAAAAATATAGATGTTTTCAAATCTAGTGTTGTAGGAATCCACAAGTTAGCGCAGAGGAGCGCGAAAACCAGCATTTGAATTGCAGACGTGTCTGATATTAATAGATAGTAAGCGGTATGAACGCGCTTGTCTGCGCACTACTGTCCTCGGATGGATGTAATAGAGTTTATTTGGTAAGTCGGGATAATCATATTTATTATGCACAATACCATGTAGAAACATCGCTCCGAGAAGCAGTCTTCTGGATTCTAGGGTTAACAGTTTGTAGTTTTTAAGCAACATATTATGCGAACCGTGGCTGTGGCAGCATCTGTAATGCAGAGCTCTTAGGAACTTACGGTGGACAGTCTCAATCGAGATCTTTGTACGGTTGAGGAAGAGCGTTTTTCCAGAAGCAGTTGGCTAATATCCAACAGAAGCCGCCAACGAAACAAAAAAACACGAAAGAAAATGCTATCGTAGCGATATTACAAAAGTAAAACACAATGTGCACACACGTGCAACATATTGTGCTACAAAAGTTAGTGATAGAAACGAATCGCTTCAAAACCGACTCCACGTAGTCATGTCTGCCCTACCCCTAGAGTGTAATTGAAGCCCTCCAGCGCCGGAGCCCTGACAGAAACCATGCCTGCTGCATGTTGGATGCTCACTTGCATGCTGCATGCATTTTAATAATCAAACATGCCCTAATATTTAAGGCGCTACCCCGACCAAAACCTTGCGATAGCGCGTTTTTCTTCGTTATTCAGAGGCTATTAACTCATTATAAGAGGAATAAACTACATCTAAAAGCACATTATTAACGTTCGATATCCTATCATCACGTTCCACGTTCTAATTTGTTTTGATGTGTTAAAATCTATTTTATTAATTACTAAAATTATTGATTGCATGCATCTGTTGCTAAAGGCGACTCCCTAATCATTTGAGGATTACACTAATGATAGATAATTTAAAAATCTAAATTATTCACGTTTTATTAATTTCTTTTTTTTATTAAAATTATTTCAAAAATTGTGTGAATTCGATGATAAAAAGGCGTGCGCAGGGTGCGGGCGGCAAAGATGGAATGAATGCTCAAGGTTATTTGCTCAGGGAAACGCCTTAATTAAATTATTTAGGTCTGACTGGTCCAACCCCGATTTTAAAATGTGTATTAGAGTCTAACATTTTAGGAGTTCATTTATCTGTATCATGTATCTGTTATGCCTATACAATTATGTTTTAATATCATTATGCGTAATTAATTGTAGGCTTTAAAATGTTATGCTTAAACATTATTACGATTTGAGAAATTACGCTAAAAATATGCGTCAGCTGTTATGCGAAAGTATACCATTTTGTATTATATAAAATTATATGCAAAAGGATAAGGAACCGAAGTTACCGCGCAGCTTCCTGGACGATGCCCAGCCAAGTCGGATTAGACTCCTCCATCTCCTATTGCAACTGTGTGCCGCCTTGTTATTTTTAAGCTACACTAATATTCCAGGAAGAACCACAAAAAAAAACTTGTATGTGAAAGTCCAGACATTATGTTGGTCATATTTATTTTGTTGCCGAAATGGTCCTTGGTCGAAATGGTTATTGATAAAAAAATTATAATGGCAATGCATTTTATAATAGCCTGGAAAGTCTCAACCCCCACCCACATCCAATTACGATAAGTACCTAATTGTCAGTGTGGATCTTGCGTCATCCAACCTTAGACATTAAAAAACTAACCAATCACCTTTTCAATGTATTTATTCCATATTTCATAAATATAAGAGTTCATTAACGTTCATAAAGTGCTTTCAAAATGTTTCCTTTCGTAAGAAGGAAAAAACAAAACACTATAAAACGTTTTCAAACTGAAGAGTTTTATAATAATAGTGTGATAAATATATGCAGTCTATGATGTTACCTTTGAAACTTTGTGTTGAGTCCAAAGTTTCGCATTAAAAACGGTGTCATAACTCCAAATGGTTTCTTTTATAAAATCTTGTTGCTATTTGGAACATTCATACCGTTATATGGGTAGAAGGTTTCAGAATACTTGATATGCAGAAATTTGCCGCTTTTTGAGACGTTTTCTTGGATTGTTCCAGTATTTTACATAACTTTTTGACAAATTTGCTTCTATCTAAGAGGAACCTGTTATTTTGTTCACTTTCAACCAACCAATATAAAATTTCACAGAGTTGTCAGTTCCAATTTAAAGAGTTTTACCAGAAACAATTGCATTTATTTATAATCGCGTTATACATCCAGACCACTTTATGTCATTAACACATTGACTAAAATAGCTTTTGATACTAATTTACTCCATGCAATAAGATATATGAAGTTGCTTGAAGATAAAATTGTTCAGTGGACTCGTCAGATTTTATACGCGTTAATGAAATGTCGGAGAAGATTGTTCGAAGTGTACCGTCAAAATATAAAAAATAATATATAAAAAATTACAATATTTACAAAAAGATTTTTTAATTTATGATTAGTTCCAGAAAGTCTTCTTTTATTTTTTTTGCAGCGAGTAAATGTAATTTATATTAAAGAAATCATATTTAGACTTTACACTACACGTTGATAATTTTTTGCATTTGTATGTTGAGATTTTGACAAAATTTTGTAAAAAAAAAATACAAAAAAATACAGTCGGTTTTTTTTCGTTTTTTGACACCGACTTCCGAAATTAAAATTATTTTATGCTTTGTAGTGTTTTTTATTTTGGATGTCGGTTGTATTTTTTGTAAAAAGTTTTTTATTTTCCACTTTTAAGTGATGATACCCCACAACTAAGTGAAATTATTCCCAAAATGAGTGGTTGCACTATTTGCCGTTAAGGAATTACATTATGTGCCTTCGCACTCCAAGTCCAGATCAGCTCATAGTTGAATATCTACTTAGCTCTGGAAGGTACTAGATTTTATTGATTTTAAGTTGAAGAAGTCACGGGTTTATCTTTGAAGTTCACCGTCCAATGCAAATACAATTTAGCTATAACTCAACCCAACGAAAAAAGAAACATCAAACAATAAAGTTGTACCCGAATAGGTAACCCCAAAAATATGTTAATTCAGATTTACTTGTTTGCNATAGCTATAACTCAACCCAACGAAAAAAGAAACATCAAGCACGGTTAGTAAACAATAAAGTTGTACCCGAATAGGTAACCCCAAAAATATGTTAATTCAGATTTACTTGTTTGCCGTATCTGTGTCCCGTATATGTTAATTACCAGGCACAATTATCTGAATTGCGTTAGAAATCATTTGAAAATGAAGTCGGTAAAATATTGTTAATACCTTTAAAATTTGAGAGTAGGCTTCGATTTCCCTGGGATTCATCATCAGATCCTGCCAATGGGTGGTCCCCCATCTCGGGAGTATGCTCTTTCAAATGAAAAAAATAATTTTGGGAATCGGTCCACAAATGGGGGAAAAATCGGTGAGCATACATAAAAAATACACAGTCGAACATATAACCTCCTCCTTTTTTTTTAAATCGATTAAAACACCAAAGAGCAAAAGAACGGATTCGTAAAGTAGGTCATAACGTTTATTAATATTTTAAATGATTATATCAGCAGCTTGTCTAGTTTGCAAGTAAGGTCCTAGGTTCGATTCTTTATCTTGATTTTTTAGGGTTCCGTACCAAAAAGAGTAAAAACGGCACCCTTTTACTAAGACTCTACTGTCCGTCTGTCTGTCTGTCACCAGGCTGTATCTCATGAACCGTGATAGCTAGCCAGTTGAAATTTTCACAGATGATATATTTCTGTTGCCGCTATAATAATAAATAATAAAAATAAAAATAATAGGGCCTCCCATACAAGAAACATGGTTTTATCCGACTTATGGTACGGAACCCTTCGTGTGCAAATTCACCTTGCACTTGGCCAGTTTTTATTTTATTGCATGGTTGCAACAGGCCCTATTAGTTGGGACTTCAAAAACTACTAACTGGTAAACTATTAGAGTAGCAAACATGCACCTTTGTTGCACCCTGTGTATGTTAATATATTTTTCAATATTTTGTTTGCAGTTCACAGCGCTATCATCAACTGTTGTTTTTGTGTTAAGGTACTTTTTATTTATAAAAGTTAATGTTTCATAAAAGTCCATAAATCTCTTTTTCGTTTTATTTTGTAGGAGGTTCAGTACATAAAAAAAACTCACATTCGCATTTATAACTTTCTACAATGTCTAAAAGGACACATTTTAAGATTGTAGAGAGTTCTAAAGTGAAAGTGAGTTTTTTTGTTTATTTGTTATGCTTTTACGCCTAAATGACTGAGTCAATTTTGATGAATGTTGATGCAGAGATAGATAGGACCCCAGATACGATTGTAGGCTTTATTTTGCGAAATTAAAACTTGAACGCGAGCCGATAACTCAGTCTCTCTCTCACTCACGCCCTATCTATTAGGTGCATAATAATATCATCTTTCATAAAGCCTTTTGTTTCTCTCTCTCTGGTTACCATGATTCTATTGATTATGTTACAAGGTCTGAAAGTATAAAACCACCTATCGGAAGGTCTGAAGATCGGGACTGAGCTAAACTATGAAATAAGCTAAGTGAATGCAAGTATTATTATTTGACAATCAACTTAGGTACTGCAACGTCAACGGGCGTGCTACTTGTTAAATATTATAATAACTAATTATGTTTAACTAATTAGGTTTATTTCAATTTAATATAGGATATTTACTCGTATCTATTAATGTAATTACTTTTCACATCATTAATAAAACCACTTGTGGTTGGACAGCCATCGTGCATTACTTTTAAAACCAATCAATTGAGTCCATTTAATGTAGTCCTCACATGCGTTCAAAAAGTGTTTGTAAAATGATGTATTTCATAAGAAGGAAAAAACAAAATATTGATCAACATTTCCAAATAGATGTTCCTTTGGATAAAATTGTAGATAAAGATATGCAGTCAATGCTGCTACCTTTGTCCTTAATGCAAATCCTTCTATTAGGGCCCAAGTTTCGCATTAAAAACGATGTCATAACTCAGAATGATTTCTTATATAAAGTTATTTTGCTTTGTGGTACAATGATTACAATGTCTGAATATGTTTATCGAGTTATTCATAACAGTGATGTTCAGTCACAACAATATGTCTTTTTAGAAATTCAGGATATCGGCACGTATACCGACTTTTCATTTAACTTTTCCGGTTTTTTGATGAATTTTTTGGTTAATCTATTTCAATCGAAAAAATACGTTATGTTAATTTTGACCATTCAAGAAGTTCATAGATTTTTCAACAATAAAGTTTATTTTAAGAGACTTATCAAGACTAACTGGATTAGTATAATTCTGCTTTTTTCTTGCTACATTTCATTCACCATTTATAATTATGCAATCTATCCAGATTTGCCGTTACATATAATTATGAATATGGTGGTGTTAACAGCTTTTGATGCTGATATGATTTATGCAATCAGATTTATGAAGTTGCTTAAAGATAAAGTTATTCAATGGAATTATCAGGTTTTGGACTCTTTCAATGATCACCAGACCAAAACGTATCCCAAAAAAATGTTTGAAGTTTATTTTCTCATAATGAAAAGTTACAATATTTATAAAAATATTTTTCAAGTATTGGTTAGTTTGCTTTCTGAAAGTTTACTACTGGAATACGTATTAGATTTAGATAAAAAGGTTTATTATTTTAAAACAATCATATTTTTCAGGTGTTACACTATACGCTGAAGAATTTCTTGCATTCCTTGGTTTATGTTGAAATGTTAATACAATATTTTCAAAAATCGACAAAACCAAATGAATGGGTACGTGCTGTATGTTTTATTGATACCCTGACCATTTTGACCATGTTTATTAAGGACCAATGACCAATGGAGCATACAATCAGAGTCTTGATGCTTAAATCATCTGAGGCTAAAAATCATCTGACGACCCTAAAATAAGCTAGATTAGTCCTTAATCGGAAATCATTATTTTACGGCTACCTACCTATGAAGGACTTATGTTTTGCGCTAGCTGTTGTAGTTGATATCACCAGAAAGTCTGTCTAGCCATAGATACCTCTGACTAAAGCAATTTGTAACAGTGTTTTTATATTAATATTATTCTGATTGCTGTTATTTTTCAGTTTATAGTACTGTCGTCATCGCCAATGATATGCGCTTGGTTGTCAAAGAACTTAACGTTGCAAGTTATACTAAGTCTGAATTGCGAGGCATTCTATAAAGCAGTGGAAAATTCTCAGGACACATGTGCTCTTATTTTGATGTCAAACTGTACAGGCGAGTAATATTCATCATTCTAGTCGAAAACCGTCCACTGCTGGACTCTCTCGATATCAACTGGTTCTGTCATATCTAGCAAATTCCCACTGCCATCACCAGGACACCAGCTCACTTTGTGGGATATTTGAAATAATGTATCCTTCAGGAACTGCAGTGTTTTCATCTTATCGTCATAATTTTATTTTCTACGGCTTTTTTTTCTCGGACGCTTGCAATTACTATCTGCATATAATATTGTATACATATCTTATAATAATTATTTGAACTATGGTTACAGATGAAGAAACGAGGTTATGCAAGAATGTGAGGCGCGTCTACCACGCATCATTCAGTAGGATGCGCGCCTGTCGACTGTTCTGCATAGACGTATGGCTTCTTCTTCACCTGGCGGGGCTACTGTCAAACTATTCTGTAGTCTTACTGCAGTTTGCATTACTGTAATCTTAGTGCCAAGGTATAAAAAGACTTTTTCTCGCAACTTTTGACAAGTCACATTGGCTGTGTTTAGTTAAAAAGTGTTTTTATTAGATAGAAATGTTTATTTTCGTATTTTTGTGTACACGTGTGCGAAGTGAATAAAAGATAATTTCCTTTCTTCTTCTCTCAGAGAACATTTCTTATTCTATTCCAAGATATTTTGAGGTTGGCAACTATGTGTGTGTACTCTTCTCTCTACACTACTTTATGTTATTAATTGTTTGCATTCAAAACTTGACAACGTTAGACAAATATAACCAAAGACTTGATATAATGTTATACAAATACAACAATGTGAAAGTATATGTTTATTTATTTACTTTGGGAACACAAACAGTTACACAAAAATGGTACAATACAAGTGTTTAAAAATACAAAACAACATATTTATGTGTAACCCACGACGATAGTACAGCTCTCTTAAAATGCGACAATAATGAAAATTATGAAAACGATATAAATAACACCATTAAAATTATAATAAATTGGCTAAATAGTAACAACTCATAAATAAACATACACAAAACAAAGATAATGCATTTTTACCAAACACTTCGTATCAATGATTTAAATATTAATTATAATAGTCAAAATGTGGAAAGAGAGTTGTTACAAAATTTCTAGGAATTTTAATTGACAGTCAACTGACATGGAAGGCACCGGCAGAAGAAATCTGTAGAAAACTAAGCTCATCTGCCTTTGCACTCTTTAATCTTAAAAAAAGTTAA
Organism: Mamestra configurata; assembly: GCA_002192655.3. Classification (NCBI taxonomy): domain Eukaryota; kingdom Metazoa; phylum Arthropoda; class Insecta; order Lepidoptera; family Noctuidae; genus Mamestra; species Mamestra configurata. Next base: position 11,032 of record NDFZ01004015.1, read on the forward strand.
TAACAAAACAGGTTTACTAGCTTATCACAGTCTTGTCGTTTCCATTTTGAGGTTTGGTATTATATATTGGGGCAATTGTACCGAAAGAGAGAGTATTTTTAAAGCTGCCTACGAGCAATATTTCGATTAAAAGTTACTGAAAGCTGTGTTCTAATTTTTAAAAGTCATAGTTTGTTGACATTTCTGTGTCTTTATATTTTAGAAATTGCTCTTTTTGTTAAATGTAATCGGCGTCTATTTTTAACTTTGTCGAAAAGCAGATACCGAGATGTAACTCTGCTATCTCAATACCAAAACTTGTTACGCACAGGTAGATATAGGACTGCTTTGTTGAGGAAAAGTGTTTTTGGTATGCCACCGGCTATTTTTAAACACATTCCTAATAATCCATAAAAGAAAAACCAGTAAAAGTTTCAAAAAGAAAGTAACTGTACTTTTAATAAATAGATGTTACTACTCTGTATCGGATTTTCTAGCTGATAAGTTTTAGTTGTTTATCAGTGTTTCGTGTGTTTGATGATGAACTGCATCAATGTTTGCATGCCAAAATGTTAGAATGTACAAGGATTCTTTAATATTATTGTAACCACCTTACTGTGAAGACCCGCACCGCAAAGCTCTGTGCGTTACTGCGGACTTTGTTTAATTACATTGTCTTCCTATTCGCCCCTACGTTAAACCCCTGTATCATTAGGCTGACTACGACTCGATAAGAAGGGAGTTGGACATAGTAGATTGGCAGCATGAATTGAACAGTGGGTTGATGGATGATGTTATAACATATTTTACGGGGTTATTAATAGATTACAGGACGCCTTCATACCAACAAAAATCATCATTCCCCGGGCCAAAAACCCTGCTTGGTTTAAAAGCCCTGATTAAGGTATTAAAAGAAAAAGCCAAATCTCATTAGGTATACATTTAAAATACGGTAACCTCTCAGATTACCAATCGTTTGTCACATTGCGTCATGCGGGCCTTGAAAAAAATATGTTTGACGAATACATCACTAAAGTTGAATCGAACATACGTGAAAATCCGCGGGCTTTTTGGAGCTTTGTCAAATCACAGAAACAATCCAACTCTTACCCCTCAATCTTACAGTATGGTCCTCAAGTAACGATGAAGATATCTGTAATATGTTTGGCGAGTATTTACATTGTAATATTTTACATAGTACCGGTACTGACGTTTTGTCTCCACAAAATAGGCAAAAACTCGATGAGTCTATTAAGAACTGTTCACCAGATATCGGTTTTATTGAAATATATGACGACGAGGTACATAAGCTACTTAAGCAAATCGATCCTAATAAATCAGCTGTCGGACAAAATCTAGCTCTAAAAGCTTCTCCGTCCCTATCGCGATTCTGTTCAAACGCTCACTGAATGCCAGTGTAGTACCTGCCATCTGGAAGTCGGCGTGTATAACACCAATACATGAAAAAAGGCTCTAAAACTCAGATTAAAAACTACAGACCGATATCAAAATTGTGCGTTTTCGCTAAGATTTTGGGAAATATTGTGTATAAACAGGTTTACTCGGCCCTTACGCAAAGTTTTAGTGAGCATGGATTCTTGAGGGGTCGTTCAAAACGTCTAATTCAATTATGTGTAGTGTCTTCCATGTCAAACAGGTCTCAAGTCGATGTTATTTATACCGACTATAGTAAATGTTTCGACCGGATAGATCACGATCTTAACACATCTATCGCTGGTTTACGTCTTACATCGAGAATAGGAGTCAGAATATTATTCAAAATGGATATTTCTCCAGAGCAATGAGTGTTCCTTCCGGGGTGCCTCAAGGTTAATTTTTGGGGCCTCTTTTACTTAATATCTTCATAAATGGCGTCAGATCTCGTTTCCAACACTCGAAAATACTACTGTACGCATATGCCATGAAGATCATGAAACAGGCCAATACTTATATCTCCTATTTATTTATTTTACCTGCACCCGCAAACCGAACCAATTCCAATTTACTTATAAAATCTTGGATAAGTACCCCAATAACTAGAGTAAACCTCGTAAAAGAACTGGGAATAACTTTTGACTCAAACCTTAACTTTGATACGCACGTCGAAAACATAGTCGAAAAAAGCGTCTCAGGCACTTGGTTTTATCCTTAGAATCTCGTCTCACTTCAGAAGCATAAAAATTACTATTTAAATACTGTACTGTTCTTTCGTTCGTAGTCACTTGGAGTAGGTATGGCTCTCAAGTTTGGAACCCAAAATATAAGGTCTATGTCAATCGCTTGGAAAGCGAAAATATAAAAAAGAGCCCAAGCTCGGCACACCTATTTCTTCTACTCGTCGAGCAGTTCCAGTAGCAGTCACCGAAGTACACCCTCGGAACACTCCATCAAGTCCAGAGGTAAGGTCTCATCTTTACTAACAAAACGAGCCTAAACTTAGCTCACCTAGTTCTACTGGTTGAGTAGTTCCAGTAGCAGTCACCGAAGTACACGCTCAGAACACTCCATCAAGTCCAGAGGTAAGGTCTCATCTTAACTAACAAAACGAGGCTAAACACGGCACACCTAGTTCTACTGGTCGAGCAGTTCCAGTAGCAGTCACCGAAGTACACCTTCAGGTCACTCAATCAAGTCCGGAGGTAAGGTCTCAACATAACTAACAAAGCGAGCCCACACTCGGCACACCCAGATTTACTCATCGAGCAGTTCCAGTAGCAGTTACCAAAGTACACCTCCATTCAGTCCGGAGGTAAGGTCTCATCATAACTAACAAAACGAGCCCAAACTCGGCACACCTAGTTCTACTCGTCGATTAGTTCCAGTAGCTGTCACCTAAGTACACCTTCAGGTCACTTTATCAAGTCCGGAAGACCATCATAACTAACAAACCAGCCCTAAGTCCACAGCCCACATCTCTATGAGTAGAAGGCTTCCAGTGCCTAGCAGTCACTGAAGTAGGTATTTGAGTCTAAGTAATATTTAGTAAACTTTCAAAGTAGGTATCAAAATTAGTTCACTTGGCTATTATTCCCGCAGCTAACCGTGCCTACACTTGTGAGTGTGACCCGTATCAATGTAGTGGTTCGATTCTATGCATCACATAACATCGGAGCGCCTATTCTGGTTCCACATCTAATGAAAATCTTTAACCTAGTTCTGGAATAACAAGTAGCCCCGGGGCCACTACGTATGAAATATGTGTCATTAAACCTTGTGTTAGCAAGGTTAAATGACAATATTTGCAAAAACCTACTCTTAGCCACCCATATAAATACAGCTAGAAGAGTAATGAATGATGTACCCTGAAAGAATTTAATTGATTAAAAATACCTTGATACATGTTTAAATATTTACATCTCTCATAGGCAAGAAATATGTACATGAGAGTGAAAGTTCGATGCTGAAGTTGGTATGTGACACATCGTGAGTCATGAAGGTATAGACTATAAAAGTACTGAAAACCATAGAAACGAACAGTTTTTTTTTTTGTGTGATGGATTAGGTACATACAGGTTGATTGGTAATTAAGTGCGTTCCTTGAAATGGGTTATACTAGAGTTGATTTGCCACGACTTTGACTCGGAAAACTTGGGGTCAATATAGGGTGGTTTTAGAGCTATCGAAGTTATTAAGATTTTTGAAAATTTCTGCGTCTCAACCTAAACCTGCAAATCGTGAGAAATCTGTTCCACTTTAAAACGTCAACGGATACTTTTCGATAGCTCTTGGACGAAAAAATCCCCACACATAACAATTTTACAAAAACAACCACATCTTTAGAAATGAAGCGTCATAAAGTTCAAGCTATGAAAATTTCTTAAAACATCTTATTCCTGACGTCACATCGGACCACACACGGCGACATGGCCGTGTGCGCCCCACCGCGGTCAACGTCGTCGGACCGCCGCGGCAGCCACTCACTCGCCGACGCCTTTGACGTGCGCACATATCGGTCATCTTATAACCAGCATATATCTACCTATCAATACAGTCTTTTCAAGCATCGAAGTAGTTTTACTTTATAGCCAAGACCACCAGCAGCACACCTGGAGCTTGACATTCACCACATCTCTTGATTACTGAAGCAATTTACTCGAAATAAATGTATCACCCTTGACGTACAAATGTCAGAAGACAATATCTTGTTAAATAAGCTTTCTAAAATGGTACAATAGTACCTACTTTTGGGACGTGTTGGAAAAATAAACTCAATTGATCCCAACCAGGTAATACGATACGGATACGGGTTCTGTTCGATCAGATCAGGTAAGATCTGTCTCCACCAGATATTTTTAGCTTATGCTATCAAACGGAGAAGTGAGTTAATGAAACGAACTACGAAAAAAATATCATGTTTCATTTGCCACAAATTGACAATGTAATTCATGATCAACCCGATAAAGTAAAATATAAAGTCAAAGTATGAAATGATGTACGATGATGTACATTAACATATTATGTAAATCTTATAGCATTGTTATGACAATGCAGCTTATAGATGCGATATAAATAAACAAGTAGGTACAGACATAGTCGTGACACATAACGATAGAAAATTCGTTAAAGCACTGTTTGGTTTAATGAAATTATTTGTAATGGCATACTTGGGATAAAGTATAATAATTAGGTTCAATGGAAAGAAAATTGTTTGCACATCTTAATCAACTTAGTTTTTGTAACTCTGTATTTATTCTTTTATGGAGTTCACTTCGTTTGGGATTTACAAATGAACTATTAGATCGATGTTATTTGTATATAACGTTTGGTCAGGTTATTTTGTTAGCCATATCAAAATTGCCCATTGTCTTACTCCATGAACCTTACTTTTATGAAATATAAAATGAATGATGATCGTTATGTAATTTAAGTTAATTTGTTAAATTTTGTACATTTATTTTACAAAGGACCATGGCAATAGTTTTTTTCTTATTTGATTTTGCTTAAAGTTATGGATGAAATGGGAGTTAACTATAAGGTACACCTTTCTTGACCCTTTGGGGATTACAAACGTGACAATTCACATAATCGCCATCATACCCAAAAATAAACTTTCCTATTATAATAACAACCACGTTGGTTTTTAAACGTAACCATGAGTCTTACTAATACATTAAGTCTCATGGTTACTTTTTGAAAGACAGCATACCTCGTTATCTGTGGGTTTTTTACACTAAACTTGTAATCATCAAATTCTGGAGTAAGTCTGACGTTGCATTATTATTTGCAATGTCATAATTTGTGTAATAAGTGTTGTAACCTTATAACTATTTCATCATCTGCCTAGCCTTTTCCTAACTATATTGGAGTCGGCTTCCAGTCAAACCGGGTTCAGCTGAATACCAGTATTTTACATGGAACAGCTGCCTACCAGACCTCCACAACCCCTTAACTGAATGACACGGTACTTCCTGGCAAGGCTGGAGTCAGATTTTCTGACTTCTGACAATCCGTAATGACTGCCAAAGATCCACAAATGACAGCCGGGACCAACGGCAAAGGCGGCGCTCGGTATGTTGAAATGTTCACCCATTCATAGACCGATCTTGACAAGCGTTGCTTAACCTTGAAGATCGACCCGTGTGGCGTTATTATTTAGCCACGAGATCCTTTAACCTTGTAACTATTTAAGTATATAAATAAAATTCAATAAATAAATAAATTGTGTGTTTTGGTCATAATAATATTGCATGATCGCGGGTAGAACATGGATGTGGTTGGCACAGGAGCGTGGGACACAAAAAGGTAGGCTTTATTTATTACTTATTAATGGGTGCAGCAGGGCTGTGGATGATGATAAAGTACATCATTAGGGTTTCGTACATTTTTGGTCCAAAAGCGAAATTGCCGGCCAAAAAAATATACTTTGATCTGATAGAATATCCCGTTAGCGTTTTAATTAGAAATCCAAAGTTCATCACTGTATTTTGTTTAACATGAGGTCAAAAAATCGATCTTTTCATACTTTTTCGACAATGGTGATACAACCTTTTGTGCCTAAATAAAAAAAAATGCTAAAAGGATCAAGATTTATCAGGATAAAGCACTTTATTCTTTGGCCGTCACTTTCGCATTTGGACCAAAATTGATAAAGTCCTTTAAACATAATGATGTTATTAACATGATGTACTTCTCTTGACATAGTAATAATTAATTAAATAATCGCTTAAAGTCGTATGTCACAATAGCAACAAAAAAGAAATCGATGAATCATCATGATGATAACATATCTGTTATTATGACAAGAGAGATATGGCATTCGTTGTACTCATATATAAAAAGCATCGTCTTATGTTAATGGTACTGAGTGTAAAGTCATCGACGATGATACAAGTGAGAGTGAGTGAGGGCTTGCTGGAGGGAGAATTGGTGAACAATGAGTACGGCGGTACGTACTGCAGCTTCAAAGGAATACCATATGCTCAGCCGCCACTTGGGGAACTTAGGTTCAAGGTAACTTGATAAACGATCATTGAACTTGTTGATATTGATATGGTATTGGTAGCCCAAATATTCGTTTGATAAATTCACATTATGTTATTTACATGTGTTATTTTTTTATACAATGTAGTCGTAGGTTTAAAGCAGATTCAATTGGTGTTTTATTTTCTTGATAATTATATGCTTAACTCTTTTTGCTTTAGGGAAGGACTCAAAGATCATTTTTCACTTGGACCATGATTTCTTGCCAGTATAATTGTGCCAGTAAAAACAAGTGAAGACTGGTGAACTGCGGACATTATTGGAGATGTCTCTCAGCCTTATTTCAATTAAAGATTTAATAGATGATTTTTTTTAACAAAACACTANACACAAGTGAAGACTGGTGAACTGCGGACATTATGGGAGATGTCTCTCAGCCTTATTTCAATTAAAGATTTAATAGATGATTTTTTTTAACAAAACACTATACTTATTGTTTTCAGGCTCCGCAACCTCCAAAACCATGGCAGGGTATTCGCAACGCAAAGGAATTAGGTCCAAAATGCTTGCAGCCTGATATGTTTCAAAAAGGACAATTAGTTGGAAGTGAAAACTGTTTGTATCTCAACGTTTACTCACCCGATATCAAACCTGACAAGCCACTTCCAGTTATGTTCTATATACACGGAGGTGGACTAAGGTTTGGAAGTGGTGATGATGATGCGCACGGTCCCAAGTATTTAGTAAGACAAGGAGTTATCGTTGTCACGATTAACTACCGACTTGAGGTCCTTGGTTTCCTTTGCTTAAATACAGAAGATGTACCTGGAAATGCGGGCTTGAAGGATCAAGTACAAGCTCTTAGATGGGTTAATAAGAATATCACCAATTTCGGTGGCGATCCGAACAATATAACCATATTTGGTGAGAGTGCCGGTGGAGTTAGTGTTTCTTACCACTTAATGTCTCCAATGACAAAGGGTTTGTTTAAAAGAGCCATTTGTCAAAGTGGCGTCAGTCTCTGTTACTGGGGACAAGCGTATAAACCACGTGAAAGAGCTTTAGCACTTGCGCGAAATTTAGGATTCTATTCTGAGGATGACAAGGAAGTATATGTGTTTTTAAAAATTCAACCGGCCTCCGCATTGATCCAAGCCTCAGTGCCGATCACTTTTTCAGAAAAAATAAGGCCACCTACAGAAAGTTATTTTAATATAGTTGACGAAACACAATTCGGGGATAATGAGAGATTTTTCTTTGGGAATCTAGTTGATGAAGTAGCAAATGGTTTTCACGAAGGAGTCGATATAATAACAGGATACAATTCTGATGAGGGTTTACTAGGTTTAGCCATTTTTGGTGATATCAATAAAAATTTAGATTTAGCAAGGAACTTCCCTCAGTTTTTTGTTTCCTATCCAATGTGCCTTGATTTGTCAGTAAATAAACAGTATAAACTTGGCAAAAAAATCAGAAATCTTTATTTTAAGAATCCAATTGGAATACCTGATGATTGGGAGAATCTTGGAAAGTTTTATGCAATGGATATGATCGTACATCCAACGGTGCGATGGACAAAACTATGTGCCAGAACGAAGAAAAACAAAACATACTTGTACAAATTCACTTGCACAACGGAATTAAATATAATGTCTCATTTGATGGGTATAGGAAAAATTGTTGGAAATAAACGAGTCGTCGGCCATGGTGATGACTTAATGTATCTATTTAGTCAGAGGAATCAAGCTGTAATTGATACAAACTCTGGTACGTTCCAACATATTGAGAAAGTTACAAAACTATGGACTAACTTTGCAAAATTTGGGTAAGTGTAACTTGAAAACTATTAAGTATGAACAGTCTTGAGCCCAAAATACAGTCGCACGCCAACGATCGTATTCGTCTGCATGGTAACGTGCATATACATACGAGTACATGTGTGAGTGATTTCAACGCAAACATTTATCCGTCATATAAAGAAGGTGATAGTGTGGGGTCTATACTAGACAAATATAACAATATAGTTTTGTTTTCTTCATATTAGTGTTAACACCGAGCCAATCCGAATATAGAGCCAACATTTAAAATCCACATCAGTTCGTGTGGCCAAATGCAGCATTGACGTGACTTAGATACGAGTGCCTGTGGGTTCGAATCCCAACTGGTTGGCTAGATCGATTTTGTTATTATTTTTATTTTTTATTATAAACAACAAATATATGTATTTTTTATATTTAAATAATAAATATATTAAATTAATATAATAAGTGGTATTTATAAACATGGATATTGTTTACATTAATAACATACAGCGGGAAATTTTAATGGTTGTTTTCCCGCAGCGAAATGAGTTAGTCTTGGTAATACAATCGATTTATGAATAATAATAAATTTTAAATCAAGAAATGGCAGAATAACAATTGTGATAAACAAAACTCGAAACGACTTCGAACTAATAGGTATACATCGCGATAGTTTTGCAAAAAGCAGCCGCGACCGTTGCTACTCGCGTATCTACCAGCTGTTAGGTACTCCTGATTTAATGAAACAGAATAGGTACTATAATATATAGAATAAGTTAACATAATAGAATGTGAAAGAAGTGGAAGGCCGCCACTTATTAACCCTAATATGTGGCGGCCTTTCACTTCTTTCACGACTCTTCAGACTATTCTTTCTCAAACCTCTTTACCCAACGGCTCACAGTCTTTCTCTAAAAAACTAAAATATTATTACACACTTGCAACTAGCGATTTTACATTACAACTATCATCACAATTATAATCTTTATAAATTACTTACGCATAAGCCGGTTTCAGTTGAAATTTGAGAAATATTAAGGCCATTTTTATGCAAAGCGGCAATATTTGCCCTGGCATCAATACCAATATTTGCTTGCATCATGAATAAAGATAAGATCAAACAAACCGCTAATCACAATAATAACACAAACGCTCGTAACAAAGTTCACCAACCAACAACGTCGTAACTACTTTATTCAATCAAGTACTTTATTTTGTTTCGCTTTCACCCTCATCTTTTTTCCTTTTTTGTAAATAATTAGTTAAACTAATACTTATAGAAACACATCTCGTCGGGTCTAACTTATTGTACAGAATTACAACACAAAAAGCGTATTTCTACTGGGGTTCGAACACAGGCTTCAACATGCGAACCACCTTACTCGTTATCCGCCAAGCCAGATAGACTATATTATATAGTGCAGTTGAAATTAAATACCACTATTTTAGTACGCCGTCGCAACATGACAGGCTCTTCACTGAGGCAAATTATCATTCTAACGCACTCTTTCTGACTAGCTAATGATGAAAGAGAGATATACGAGATCGTGTATGTGTGTAAAGTGTTTGTTATGGCCAAAGGTCGTAAGTGCGGGTTGTTTTAATGCGACAGATTTGTGAAATTACTACCGGATTTTAGACAGCGACCGTACAACCAAAATGTTATGTACCCACTCATTAAAAATCACACCAATATGATATCACATGCTCAGCTTTATATTTATTTATTCAATTAAGATCTTCATGCAACACAAAAATCAACAGGCTAAACACTTAATACCTTAGGCATTCTCTACCAGTCAACCAAGGGTTTTTTGTACACTCGTACTGATGGGCACCGGATAAGGCTCATCACCCCGTGCTACTAAAATCCGATTCTCTAGGAATACATTCAGGTCTTCCTGCCACCTATTTTGTCTGCCGTGGCCCATTTCGCTGTTCCAATGATCAATCTTGTATTTTACGCGCCCGCAGCTTAACGGCAGGCGGCAGATATTTCTTGCCTAGTCCCGTTTAAGTTGGGCTTCCATATGAGCCTCAACAACGATTTAAGCTTTGAAACGCATTGTCTGTTTTTAAATTCTTTTCTAACCTAATTCCCAAATATAACACGAATGTCCGTTAATTTCGAAAATTATTAATTTGGGATGCCTGCTGTTTTTCTTTAATTAAAATTTCTAGTCCTTACAGAACAACTCTCTCTTTCGTTATAGCTACGAGCACCTAAAAAAACTAAACACGATAATCCAGTTTTGTTTAATTTCCTATATTCAACAGCAATTCATTTTTCAGGAACCCTACTCCTGATGATTCTTTACGAGTAAAATGGACACCATATTCTCCTGAAAACCAAGAATATTTAGACATTGGAAACGAGCTTAAATCCAGCAATGCACCAGATGCAGAAGAGATACAGTCTTGGGAAAATATTTTAACTGAATTCGGACAGAAATTATACTAGTAATTAATTATAGTGCTTAAGAAACCAGACGATTGATTGAGATTGTTTAAACAATAATTTATGTGATTGACGCGCGGTGTTTGATCCTGAATTATTGAGAAATCATGTTGAGGTCTGAGTTATGTACGAGTTTATCTAAGAACAGATATTATTTAAGAGAAAACTATAAGCTGACAAGTTTATTATTGACCTTTAATACTAGAAAATAATAAACAATGTGAATATTATAGCATGTATTTTTAATAATTATGAGTCAAGAGAAATACGTTGAAATGACCTTCGTAATCCTGATCTAATTTATACTTAAATAAAAGATGTTCATCTGTTGAATGAAAGCTATGTTGTATAGAAATTAAGTTAATTGATTCTTTTCAGAGTAGTTAGTAGGCTATAATAATAATAATAATAATCATTTATTTGCAGACATCGAAGTCCATAGAATAACACAAATTACATAAAAATAAACACAATACACACATAAAAATCACAAATAGGCAGAATAATAATAACATAGGTAATAGTAATAAAGATAAAATAAAATAAATGCACGTACAGCTATCTAGAACCGACCTGTGTGCAGTCTCACCCATCGACCAAGCACCGGGCAGACCCACCGGTCACTCAATGCTCTCTACATGCCGTGGGTGCTGGTATCTGTTCTGTGCCGGAGAGAAGCGCATCGTTTTCGAATAATGGCATAAAAATCATCCAATCTCGCATCGGCAAACATACCCGAAGCTCTACAATACAGCGGCAGCCCTACAAGCATCCTGAAGGCATTATTATACTGCATACGTAGGGCGCTGTATGCCTTCTGCGTATACTTGACCCAAAGGCTGCAGGTGTAAAAAGTCTGACAGTAGGCTCGAAAAAGCGTAATTTTAACGTCGTAAGAACACCGTGCAAACCTACGGGCCAGCATATTACTTCGAACAGACAGCGCCCTACGCTCTCTCTCGACATCTAAATCGTCACACAGGTGACCTCATTATACCTAAGCCCCTGAGTCACCGCATAGTTCTCACAGACCTTCAGCAAACGTCTTAATGCACTGATTGATGGGCTCAGCAAGACCATGTCGTCTGCATAGCTGATGTTGTTCATAGTAACTCCATCAACATGACAGCCGACACCAGTATTGCTGAGCTCAACAATCAGTTGGTTTATATATAAATTAAAAAGGCGAGGGGAGGCGATTCCCCCCTGCCTCACCCAACATTCCAATCTATATTCTTCGGACATAGTCCCAGCCCACCTAACATTGTTTATTTGGTTCACTTACCAGAATCTTAACATGACGTGACCTCAAAATCTACTTTTTTCTCGTTTCTTAGCTTGTCCCACAGCTGGTCATAAGGCACAAGTTCGAATGCCTTGGACAGATCTAAGAAGCACGCATTAACAGGTGTTTTCCTATCCGTATAATACCGGACAGTCCGCTTTAAACACATAATGGCATTCTGTGGACAGCCCAGGCCTGAAGCCAAACTGTGCATCATGCAAGTCAATACTGGGGGCCATGTATGAATCCAGCAAACTATCCAGCACCTTCGCTATGATCATTGCTAAGGATATTGGTCTGTAATTACTGGGATCAGCAGCATCCCCAGTTTTATTTTTTATGACAGGTACAACTGCATATAGTTTGCATACGTGCACTGGGCAGATAAGAATGACTCACACACAGTCTAAAAAACATCGACAATACTCTTGGTAAGTGTATACCTGCATACTTCAGGTGCTCGACACTAAGGCGATCATGTCCCGGGGACTTGCCTCTAAACATATTTTTTATCACTTTCTTGACATCTTTAGTAGATAAATTCAATCCCCGCGCCATGCTCACATCAGCACCAGTCACCTCCTGCGTCACATAACCAGCAGAGGAATTTGCCAAAGGCTTCTTTAAATTGGTCTACAAACATATTAGCAATTTGTGTGGAATTTGTTTACCACCAACACTTACGGGGAGGCTCGACCTAGGATTCAGTTTATTCGAGTTTTTCCAAAAATTTACAAAGTCCTCAGATTTATGATTTTCAGCTATTAAATTTAGTCTAACTTGTTCTTCATTATTACGAAATCATTTTAATTTAGGTACTTTTGAAATTTCTCCGCGTATCACGCATTTTATTATATTCAATACCTGTATCTGGTTTACCACATAACTGCCAACCTTAAAAAGCTAAACGAGCCTCCTCGCAAGCTATCTTAACATGTTTATTCCACCCTGGCACAGGTTTATAAAACAAATGCTATGAAACACCGAAATTGTCTAGTTTTATTTTATACCTTTGGCGTATAAAAGTGTTTGTACATACTACAAAATATGATACATAATTGATTAAAACTTAAACGATGACTTTGCTGGTCTCCTTATCAGAGATTCGAAATGTTTGTTACCTAGCCAATGGACGATAAAAATGATAACGACGTAACCAGCGGTCGTAGTAAACTATTATTTATCTACCGCTTATGTAACACATGATAGCTCTCCTGACCAAATTTTGGACCTATTCACCAATCTCCACTGACATTAGCGATTAGCGTTCCTCAATGAAGTATACTTGGTCCTTTTGTCTTCCTTACTAACATACAATTTACGGTTAGTAAGTAGCCTTATAGTTTACCTATTACGTCTCTTACAATAGCATTAACTTTTTTTATTTTTTATTATAATAATTTAAACGCGCCAATAATCGTTTCGGTACTGTTAGGATTGACATCTTTGGCTGCAAGTCACGGGTAGACAAAGTAGAACTTTGGAAGCGTCTAGTAAAAGTAAAAGGGTATTTGAAGTAGTAATGTAAATTTTATTTTTATATGGGACTCTTGTACCAGCGCTGCTATAAGGCAGATGACGAATATATTAAGAATTCTAAATCAAACCGTTATTTTATTTTAATAATATTCTTGATTGGTGCTTGCGTGATGTCCACTAGTGCAGCAGTACCTTTCTACGGGCTCAATATTTGGGCTCATAGATGTTAAGAGCCACCTAATTTTTAAGGTATCGGTTGATGTCCAACGATGCCACTTCCACACTTCAGTTGAAAACGGAGACCAGCTTAAGTCTGGAAATTTCTTTAAGCCGTAGGAGTTAAGAAATCTCGCCAAAAATCTATTATTAAAGCTCATCCTATGCTACATCCCAAACTACTCAATTTCCCATGGGGTATTTCCATCAACTTGGAAAAAGGCCAAAATCACTCCCTTACCCAAAAATGCTAATCCTGCATCGTTTTCCGATTACCGTCCTATTACCATCTTGCCTTTCCTCTCCAAATTCCTCGAACGCCATGTTCACAATCTGCTTAGTGTTTTGTTTGTAAGAATAGTCTGCTGAAACCTTTTTAATCCGGATTTCGTCCTTGTCATAGCATCGCTACAGCATTAGTGAACGTTACCGATGACATACGGTTAGGCTAGGAACGAAGGAATCTGACGGTTCTTTGCTTGCTAGATTTTAGTAATGCCTTTAATACTGTCGATTTCGATATCCTGTTTGGCATACTTCGCTTGCTTAACGTATCTCCAACGGCGACTGGTTTCGCAGTTACCTGTATGGCCCCTGGCAACGTATATGCACAGAAGAACTCTTCCGGGTGTTATACAACTGCCGTTGTTCCTCAGGGTGGCGTTTTATCTCCTTACCTCCTTCAACCCTTACAGGTACAACTCATCTTCTACTGTAGATATAGGCACAATCAACCTTACCTTTGAACAAGTATTAATTGAATTACAAAAGATTAATATTAAAAAAGATGCTGGATCCGATGACCTTCATCCAATTTTCATATCCAGGTGCGCTGAGGTTCTTGCAAAACAATAACCTTAATATTTCGCACGTCTATTCAAACTGGAGTGTTTCCTAGTAAATGAAAAAAAAAATTATAATTAAAAAAAAATATTGTTTTGGGTGTAGGGGACCCAAAAACAATAGAAAATATATTATAACCGAATAAAGACCGATCTCTTAATTATGTGTTCTGGAAAAAATATTAGAAAAAACAGTAACACCTCAAATCTCATTCGCTTTTCGTAACCACATTTCTCAGAAATAGCAAGGTTTCTTTAAACATCGTAGCGTAGATGGCAATATTTTATTTTTTTCGGAATTTCAAGTGCACGCCATGGAAAAGCATCTACAAGTTGATGTCGTATATCCAGACTTCTCAAAGGCGTTCGACAAAATTAACCATGATATGCTCATTGAAAAACTTGCGAGGGCCGGTGTGCACGGCAACTTACTCCATCGTAGTAAGTTGCCGTCGCCGTTAAAAATCGTAGTCAGGCGGTCTGTGTCAAAGGTTACATCTCAATTCGGCCGTCAGTGGCGAAACATTTATTGAGTGACAGTGTCAAAATATCTTCTTAAGTTTAAAAATAAAAACAAGGTCTTATCAACAATAACTTTATTACCAAGAGACAACAATGAGTGCAAATCGCAAGTGACGTTATTATCAAGTGATATTGTGGTGTGTACAACATAGAAAAATAGTAAAAATAGAAGCCTAACCTGCTACCGGTATTTATCTACCCGATACACATAAATTACAAACAATAAATAAAAATAAATTAAAAAAACAGACCTTTTTGCTTAGTTACTACACTTCTGGACACATCTATTGGCCCACCTTAGAGTTTAGGTTTCGATGGCCCCTACCGAAATATGATTGCTAGATTGAACAAAAACTGTTGATGCAGTTTTAAACCTGATACATTTTACCATCTTTTTCGATCGTATTGTTTTAAATTTGAATTCAGAATACCATACGACATGGAGCTACGCCTAACAAGTCGGATATGCGCCTTGTTAAAGGCAATTGATTTTTGAATAAAAAACATGTTTTATCAAATAAAGGTTTAATTTAATAACGCGTGTTGCCTCCATGGGCATCTACCACAGCTCTCATACGATTAGGCATAGAGTTTATCAACCGCTCTATGCAATTTTGAGGGATCATCTCCCATTCCTCTTCTATGGCAGTTTTCAACTCCTGCATCGTCTGGGCAACTGGCTGACGAGCCCTAACACGTCTTTTTAGCTCGTCCCACATGTGCTCAATGGGGTTCATGTCTGGGCTTCTGGCTGGCCAGTCCATAACTGTGATGTTCACATCCCGAAGATATTCCCTGACGATGCCGGCCGCATGGGCTCTTGCATTATCATGCATAAAAAGGAAATTTGGGCCCACATAGTCCGCGTATGGTATCACGTGAGGTTCTAAGCACTCACGAATGTACCTTTCAGCATTTAATGTTGGCAGCCGTGGTCCTGTAACAACCTCAAGTTGAGTTTTGCCGCTCGCGGATATACCGCCCCAGACAGTCCATGAGCCACCGCCATAAGCAACCCTCTCTTCAAAGCAGCATTGTGCGAAACGCTCTCCCTTACGTCGGTAGACCTTCTTCCTTCCATCATTGCCATGTAACACAATTTTAGACTCATCAGAAAAGAGTACACGGCTCCAATCTTGCTGTGTCCAATTTAAATGACTGCGTGCGAAATGAAGGCGCGCTGTTCGGTGGGCTCGCGTTAGTTTGGGCCCATTAGCTGGCTTGTGTGGTACCATATCGCGTTCTTTTAACCTTCTCCGAACAGTTCGAGCGCTCACAGATACTCCGTGGAAGTCGCGAAGTTGGTTTTGTATCTCAATGGAGGTAAGGTGACGATTTCTCAAGCTGGTCGTCACGATGAATCGATCCTGCCTTTCAGTTGTGACCCGAGATCGTGGCCTTCCTTGGCGACGAACAAAGCCGCCAGTCTCTAGGTACCTCCGATAAACATTTCGGACCGCAGATCGACTTAAATTAAGTTGAGCACTCACGTTTCTTTGGCTGTGTCCGGCCTGAATAAGTGCCACAGCTTGGGCGGCGACTTCAGGTGAAGTATCCATAGATTATTGATAGAACCTCACCTTAATGTTAAGAATAAGTAATGTTTGTTGCAAAACCAAAGATATCAATCACTTTTTCAAGAATTAAATCCAAGTAAACCAATAAAACCAAGTTTTCTTAGTATTCGATTGTTTGATATCAACAAACAGGCTCCAAATTGTCTTTTGTTTCTTTAAATTCTGTGTTCGAAATTCAAAAAAAGACTATTGAATGAAATTGTGAATGTGCCAGGTTCAAAACTGCATAAAAACTTTTTGCTCGACCTAATATAAAATTTTAGCTAGGACCAAACGAAACTGAAAATACAAGGTGGGCCAATAGATGTGTCCAGAAGTGTATAAACATTCGGTAAACCAGTATCAGTGTGTGCGCGTCTTTTCGTCGAGTCGGTGTTTCGGCTTATGGTGTCATAACTTGCCATAACACCGTGATAACTGCTGTAAACGCATAACTGAATACAACGCCATCTATTGATCTCTGAGTAAACTGCATTGTCGATCGACTTCCTAACAAGATCTAGTAACTAGAAAAATAGTTCAATATGGTTAAGGGTGGATGCTGCGGTAATTTTTTTACGTCGACAGATGCGACCAAATGTGACCAATGCCAATCTTGGGACCATCTGCAGTGCGTGGGAATAAAAAAAATGGCTTCATAACGTCTCCTTGGCAGTGCCCGGAGTGCAAGAAACACCTGGTACGGGACAACCGGTACGAAACTCTAGTTAGAGGACGTGCAGATGGTACTCTCTTTCTTCTCCTAAAATTGTTTGTCCGAAAATCATTATCCAAAACACGTTTGCTATTATATAAACTTCAGTAACCATAATGTTCATCTCAAATCCCGAAATTTTGTTTAATATCATTATCTTTTGTTCTAAAAGTATTCTGTCATAATATCGAAAACATTTTCCAAGAAAAACATTTTATCGAGTTTTTAACCGTTTCAATTCATATCTTTGACAAAAACCATTCCCTCATACATAAATGCAATGCAGGTAAATTCTAGTAGTTTATTGAAGTAACGGACGATTCACATAATGTTGAATTATCTGTGGTCAATATTTGTAGCTAAAATAAGAAAGTTAAAAAATCACAAAAAAAAAGTTGAATTATAGTTTATTTACATAAAATTAGGTCATTATGTTGAAGTTAAAACACATAAGCAAACATGCAACACGCAGCATGCAAGCAAGCTCAAAGTAATAATATAATATATCCTGGGACAACTCACACACGGTCATCCGATCCCAAACTAGGCAGAGCCTGTACTATGGCAACCAGACAACTGATAAACATACTTATATATTTCTAAATACATACATATTATACACCCAGACACAGAACAAATGATCATGCTCATAACACAAAGATTTGTCCTGGGTGGGAATCGAACCCACGACCACCATTGAGCACAAAGCCAAAACTGCGGGCATCCTAAATAGAGTGAAGCAAAAGTCCGATCCTGCATGGAGTATTACAGCCACTTTTGGGATGGCTCAGCTAAATACCAACTTGCCGCGCTTGATTTGGTGGAACGCAGTGCTAAAACGCTCATTGGCGACGTAAAACTGGTGGGTCCAAAGTTTCACAACTTGGCTCATCGCCGCAAGGTTGCTTGCTTGTCGGTCTTCTACAGATTGTACTTCGGAGAGAGTGTTCAGGAACTCCACAACCTCATCCCACCAGCCCCCATCTACCATCGGACATCTAGACGCACGGCAAGTTACTATCCCTACCTTGTTGATATTCCACCAATTCGCACTAAACGTTTCCAAACGTCTTTTATAATGCGCAAAGCAAAGGAGTGGAACTCGTATGTGTTTTCGAACGCATACAACTCTAATCTCTTTAAAATTAGAGTGAACAGGCTTCTTCTGGGTAAGCTCGCTCCATCGTCGACTTTGTCTCTGTCATCTATGACCTAGACTAGGGTCAAGAGCAAACCCATCGGATTTGTTGGTATTTTTAAATCCGTCACCGTTGCTGCTTTGGGTTGACAGCTGGTCAAGTTTCCTTGTTTTTCGAAGTTATCGAGACAAGAAACACTGTACAATCAAAATCATTAATCTAGAGACCGTTTTTGATGACCGGCTACGGCAGGTACCAGTATTGCCAGGCTCAATCTTGTCAAAAACCACACAACATCCTCGCGAAACATGTATTTCTCTTTCATACCTACTTCTTTGTTAGTAATTTCCTTAATCACTCCCCTTTCTGCCTTATATCATCTTTCACGCAGTCTAGGCATCGTATTGTTGTATTTTTATTTACTTAAATTCATAATTTTGTTACAAGGATGCATCAAGACTGGGGTTTTTGTCCACTTTCTTTTGGATGTTGAAGAGTTTGACTTTTCTCGCGTATTTGAGCAAGCAATGTGAGAAATTTTACTTAGCTTTTCAAAGTGTCTACGATTCATGCGCACTTGTATTGATGTCAAATTCTTCAGGTAATTTTTGTAATGTAATTAAACAA
Organism: Mamestra configurata; assembly: GCA_002192655.3. Taxonomy (NCBI): domain Eukaryota; kingdom Metazoa; phylum Arthropoda; class Insecta; order Lepidoptera; family Noctuidae; genus Mamestra; species Mamestra configurata. The sequence continues at coordinate 30,072 of NDFZ01004015.1, forward strand.
TTTCATTATTATAATGTGTTATATTGTAGTTGTTGTGCATAATATGTAGTTTACATACACAAAAAAAATATTGTTTTTTAATTTCAGGCTATTCTGCTAATATATTCTAATATTATGTTCGTAAGTTAATAGTATGTTCTAATATTTCACAGATAATAAGAAAAATCTCTACAAGAATGTGCTCCGGGTTCAACGAATATCGTTCAGTAAGATGCGTGTGTGTAGCATGTTCGACGTAGACGCTGCGTTACAATTAAGTCTGATAAGCCTTTTAACTAACTACACAGTTGTGTTTCTACAGTTCGCATTTTTGTAATCCATGCTTCATTAAAAAAAAATGCTTCCATCATCGTACTTATTTCAAGGTCCTTCACTACATAGGATAAAACAAAGTCGCTTCCCGCTGTCTGTCTGTCCCTATGTATGCTTAGATTTTTAAAACTCCGCAACGGATTTTGATGCGGGTTTTTTAATAGATAGAGTGATTCAAGAGGAAGGTTTATATGTATAATACATGCATAATATAATGGAGAAACACTGATAATTTTTGAGGTTTCTAATGTGATGTCGTATATAAACATATTTTTTGCGCTGACATTGCAAACGCTGGCTGAACCCTACGAAATAGATCAAAATAATGTACTATAGTATTATACTCCTTAAAAAGGTCTACAAAAAAGTCCGCAATGATATAATTATGTCTATCTCTTAAGGATAATCCACAATAACCATTTTTTATTCTTTACTTTTTACGAGAAATAATGGCATATTTACGAAGCGATTTTAAGCAATACAGCATTAATCCTTATCCAATTAAGTACCTTAAATACATTGTGCATTTAATATAGATCAATATGTCCGTAACAGCATTTAATTTAAATGAATATTTTCGAAGATATTACAGATTTAAAATGCAGGGACGACATTCTGTAGTATATTTAGTATCAGCATTGCACCCGTGTGAACCCGGGGCGGGTCGCTAGTAAATAATAAATCGACTCACTACACATTTATATAAACCTATCATCTAACATCACCTAAATTGATGCGTTTTATGAAGAGATTCTTATTTTTTTATTTATAATTATGTTAAAAGAACTTCTATGGGAGTACTGATTTGATTACGAAAACTCTTTTACTAATGGCAGACTAGGCTACATTTATGTAAGTATATTCACACTCAATCTCTCTCTGAGTATTGTAGGCACTGGTGACAAATGGAAAAAAATACCAACTGTTGCCAGTAGGAAAATATTATGACACATACTTTCCAGTTGTCGCCTCTGGCATTCTTGCTACTGATGACGAATGAGAAAAAATATTCCGTTTGTTACCAGTGTGGAAATGTGTCACTAACTTGTTCCCAAATGTTACAACCACTATGGTAAAAGAAAATAAAGTCGAGTCGATAAGTTAAGATAATAAAATTATAATTAAGTATAGACTAGCACTTCGCCGCGACTTTGTCCGCGCGAATTTAGTAGGTACTCGACAAACTTCACCGTCTTCTCTACTCCCTTTTAAAGTTTAGTTTTGGAAAAATAATTCAAAGAAAATTACTACTGTGATTTTTGGTGTTAAAGTAGGTTTTATAGTCAGGTTATGGAAACTCAAAAAACTACCCATTAATGCATACACTATTTAACAATATAAGAATAAATCGATATGACATACAAATTAACAAAAAAATCAATGTTTAGAATACAATAAATTTTTAGAATAATCATTTAGAATACAATTACTAATTATAAAAAATATTCTGAACACAATCAGGTAAGTTTTTAAATTTTCAAGCATAAATACATAACACTAGTCAACAAGATTTTGTCACAAGGAATGTGATCACTAATTGCGAATAACCTACCTAGCCTTATTCCAAAATCATATTGTTTTGTTTTCTCATATCCAAAATCATATTGTAGTCTTTGTGTTACAGCTACTACCAGTAACATCATTTTTCCTTTAGCTTGTAAATTCCGAATTTTTTATTTTTCCATAAAGTAGCAATTTTTTCAGTTTAATGAGTTATTTTATTCATATATAATGTAGAAAAAGTGCTCAAATGATTCTCTCAAGTTTCTTTACATTTATGGTGAAATTATTTTTAAAACTCAAAAAAGAAATTATGCACCATCAGATTAAAAAAAAATGTAAACTTTATTTTGGATTTTTTTAATATAAAAGGATAGTTGAGTATACTGACGTGCCATCTGCTACACAACCACTCCTTTAATATAATAACGTGCCTGTATAAGAATCACCTGAAAACTTCAGTTTTCGCCTAAAAGGACCACTTCAAAATCATATTACAGGAAAACTGTTCGTGTCTCAATAATTCTAATTTCAGTTCTATGATACTTAAGCATGTTGTTAACATAATTTCAAGAAGGAATTATTCAATGCTATAGTAGCATTGTTCAATTTGGGAGCGCCACAATTGCGGCAGTAAGACCCCTCTTTGGGGAGTGGCTGGAGAGGCGCCACGGCGTCCTCACCTTCCGACTCATGCAGGTATTCACCGGACAAGGCTGTTACGGGAAGTACCTGTTTCGGATTCAGCGGGAGGACACGCCCGGGTGTCAGCACTGTAAGGATCGCCCGGAGGGCACGGTGCAGCATACGGTGGAGGTCTGCCCTGCTTGGGGTGAGCACAGCCGTGTCCTTGTCGAGGCCATTGGTGGCGGTGACCTCTCGCGTCCGGCCCTGGTTAAATCCATGGTTCGGAGCAAGGAGGCTTGGGAAGCGGTCACCTCCTTCTACGAAGCAGTAATGCTAGCGAAAGAGGAGGCGGGCCGCGCGAGGAAAAGGCAAGACCTTCGCCTCAACCACCGCTACAGGAGAAGACGCCCCGGGCATCGGGAGTCGCAGGGCGATCCCCGGTCACCGTAGGCGTGGACCTGCGGACTGCGAGCGTTGGGTGGCTCGCTGTCCGATCATCACGAGGCCCGGGTCGATGGCGCATTGTATTTCACGAGCACCTCAAAGGGATGTCAGCATAGAAGACGGGGCCAGCTAGGGCCAGAGCCTGCCAGGGTTGCGAAATTTGTTCGAAAGAGTCACCGCGGCCCTGGAACGCAAAGGGCTTTAGAAGGAACACAGATGGGTTTGAGTCAGTAAGAGTCTGACACTCCCTTCTGCTCCATCCAGAGCAGAAGAAGTAGAGGATGCTTTTGTTCATTAGACCGGTCCTCTCTAGGACCGCTCTTATGAACAAAAGCATCCACACACAAAAATATCATCACGAATTATGTCTTGTCGATCTATAGCGTTGCTCTGAAGCTTTTTTAACCGTTCACAATTTTTCTTGGCGAACAATGTGGTCTCGTATATGATTATGTAAAAACAAGGTAATTTTAGTATTCTACGAGATTTAAAATGCAAACTTTCTGTTGGTTTAAGACTACATATCGATCTAATGTACCTCTTCTGTGCTTTGAAAATGTTATCTGTGTCGCAGGAATTTGTCCAAAAAATGTCTCCGTAATATAATATGTAATCTACATAGCCATAATACGCAGCTACAACAGCTGCCTGATTAACAATTTTCGTAAGTTTATATAGAGCAAAGGCGAAAGTACTAAATTTATAGTTTAGAGTCAAATGTCAAGACTAGAAATTTTATATGCTCTACTTCTTCAATTATGTTATCGTCAAAGTTATATTTATGTTAGGAGTGGTCAATCTTTGTCGAAACTGAAATTTAAATTATTATGTTCAAGCCAGTTAATTGACTGTTACAATGCGTATTTGATGTCACATTTACAGTTTAATTTTTATTTTAATACTTGGCTTGGAAGCTCGAAGATCCCTAAACTATAGAGGAAAGCTCAACTTACGGCACCGCTTAAACCAGGAAAACTGCCTGACAACCCCAAGAACTATCGCCTAGAGGGATAGCTCTCTTCTGTGTCATACGTACAAACTATTTAAGTGACTTTTCCTGAATCGTCTCCAGACCGTAATCGACCTAACTAATCCCCGAGCAAGCTGGCTTCAGACCCAGTAAGTCGTGCTCTGGACAAATCCTCCGACTGTCACCATACATTGACGATGGTTATGAGGCTGGGAAGATCACTGGCGCCATTCTTGTCGATTTATCTGCGGCGTATAACACTGTCAACGTCAAGAGATTATTGGTGAAAGTGTCCGGCACGATTGACGACCAGGGCTTCATACGGATACCGAGTGAGATACTGCGCAATAGGCGGTACCAAGTCCTTTTAAAATCAAAAAAAAGCAGACTGAGAACAAAAAAATGGCCTTCCTTAGGAAAGTGTTCTGGCGCTCATTCTCTTCAACATTAACACTAACGACCAGCCTATTATTGAACATTGCGACAGGTTCCTTTACGCGGATGACCTCGCTTTGGCCACCAAAACAAATAATTTCAAGGACGCCGAAAAAATACTAGAGGCAGGCCTAGATGCTCTCGGAAAGCACTACACAGAAAACGCTCTCAGACAAAACCTAAATTAACAGGCATGCGCTTTTCAACTTCGCAACAACTCAGTGAAAATGTGAAAAAATTAAAACATGCATAAAACGCATTCTATGTTGACAAGCATATTGTAAACTGGAAGATTATATCCTTGATAAAATGCTTTGCTAAATGCCAGTCCTTCTCCGCAGCCTCAACCGCTTGGTTCCACTAGTTAGGTTTTATATTTGGAAGAAATGCTCACCCTCTTTTATGTATGGAATAAACTTTTCTTTTTTCGTCTTTTCAAATTGATATTCATAGTTTTATGTAAAGTAGAAGCATTTTTTTAATTCACGTTCTGTAAATGTGAGGACCATGGATTATGTTAATGGATAGTTTCCTTGTTTGACATGAAATAGCAGGGGCAGTTGAGGGTGTGTCATGCTCACTCCAGTATCTCACTAATGGTGGCGCATGTATCGGATCATTCAGTTCCCTTCAAAATGGTTGAGCCGAATGGTGCTGATGCACGTGTCATGTTCGTGAACGGACGCCGTCAGTAGAGACTGGTCATCCCTTAGTTGCCACTGGCTTAGTTTAATATTTGATACAGTAAATTGTTTTTTCTTTCTTAACATTGTTCTGTATATTATATCATATACATATAAAAGCAACAAGGTTAATGTAACCAGGATTTTTGTGAACATAAAATGTTTTAAAAGAGTGTCTGTGGAGTTTCTTACACATTCTTCTCCATAAGATCTACGTTTTGGGATGTACAAATAGCTTCATGTTTTTGACGGACTGACTTTGACTTTGAAAATCAATTGGCAAGGAGCCACTATTGAACACTGCAGTAACCCTATCTACTTGAGTGTTACCCTTGAAAGATCACTGACATTTAAAAACCACCGTTTAAAAACGAAGAAAAAGAACGGGTCTCGAAATAATTTAGGCGCTTAATTTCTACCACTTTCTGTCGAAGGGGCTCTACCTCATGCTCTTCGAATAACCGGTCTAGCACTCTGTTTCTCTGCGGGCTAATATGCGTGCTCAGGGTGTTCCGCCCACGCCAAGGAAGTGAATGTTGCTCTGAACGAGACATCATTACCGGCCTAGTAGTATAGTATAGTAGTCTGACGTGATTGACCAACAATCATCCAAACATTCCGATTTATTATAATATTTATCACAAAATCCACAGCTCCTTAACAATTTTACTTAAAATAAATAAACTAATGTTTATCAATGGTTAATGGTTGCCAATTACGGATTTACAATTTAGTAACTAAACTTATTATATGCACCAGTAACAAACATGACGACATGGTAGCACCATCTAAGCATATGGAAGTATGTAGGAGTGTGTGAAGAGTTGAAGTGGTGTGTATATTATTAAATAGGAATACTTTAATTCAATACAATTTAGAATTATTAGACAATTCGTCGCATACATAACTTACTAACAGTCTCTTGAAAGCACCTCTTTTGGTGTTAAATATATCGCGATAAGAGAATTTCTTGTGAAAATTTTGTAATACCCTACTTGTGACAGAATAATGAGCGTACTTTGTCCCACTGCACGGTATATCGAATAACTGTATGTACCTAGACCGTGGAGACGGAGCGCTCTATCTTCGAACTAGATCATTTAAAACGATACTCTCAAAGGAACATTGAAAGTATCGCTACTATAGATATTATAAAGAAAAAGCATGTCCAGAATTATACGTCTGTTCTCCAATGGTAGCATATTATGATGTTTGCAAGCTTGTACATAGTCTAAGGTTTATAGAAAATATTTGGGCACGTGTTATTTCCGAATTATGAATACCGTTTCGTTAGCAACATGTTTTTAGAAAGTAGCCAGATGTGAGGGACTCGACGACGGTCGGGAACTTTTGGGTTACATTGTCAATATTGTTATAGCTTAGGTAATGACCGAGCCCCATAGTTAAGACCCTTATTTTGTATGATTATTGTGAAAATTTTATGTCTGTGCCCATTAACAGAATTGTGTAATTGTTTCTATTATTTCTAAACGGCCACCAATAACCCTTTGTAATTAGTGCCGAAAATATTTTCTAATTTTATAAATAAACAACCGTAGCGAGTACCGTTCTACCTCCACTAAGCGGGGTGAAACTGACGCCAAAGAGCCATATAAAAGAGGCCAGCGGGTCCAAATAGAACAGTTCCGAAACAGAGTTCAGTCCCTCAGTGACAGTCCCTACTCGTAGTTCCTGTTGAGAATTCAGAGTCATAGTTCCGACTCGTGATCAGTCTGCAGGGACAGTACTCGCTACCATCGATAGTGGAAATAGTATTTTCATTTGAATACTTCCAACGTGGTAGCACCTTCTTCACAGTGACAGTACCTTGTCGCCTTTCAACCCTCCAATCCAGCACACTTGTACGACCCATCGCATCGTGCAAACAGATAATCCTTGGACTTGAAACCAGTGCGATAGTTAACTTTCTTTCTTCTTCAGATACTATTTAAGTCATTCTGTAGCTTCTCACAATCATGCTTATTTCCAGTAGTCATACAAATCTTGGTTTACATCAGAAGCTAGGTGCATTAAGAACGTGTCCTCCTAAATCGTATAGGTAGGCAGAGTATAGCCCTGTGGCACCCCAGATGGTAAGGTTACACAGTTAGACCTTACGAAGCCCACTATAACAATTTAAGATCGATTCTTAAGGTGAGACTCAAACCATCTGAGGAAATTGCCGCGAATTCCAAGCTCTTGCCGCAGCAGCAGCAGCATGTATAGTTTGGATTTTAAAAATAACTCAGGTGTTGTCATCCTACACGAAGTCCAGCGTGAATATTACAATAATTCCGATGGCATAGATGGTATAATTGACAATCTCAGTCAGTTGGCTTGAACCAATGGGCTACTGCAGGTATTTATAAAAGTAGAACGAAGCTATACGAATTATATGGTTTGAAAAAATACAGGTTTGATACCGCGTTTTTAGAGTATGAGAATATTATGTATGTAAGAAAAAATCGACATCTCTTTAACAAAATTAGTGATAGACATCATTTTAATACTAGAAATAAAAATAATTTAGATCAAACATTTTATAGATTAGCCAAAGTACGAACATCTTTCATGGGGTACTGTGTTTAATGTTACAACAAAATACCGTGTGACATATTAGAACTAAATGAAAGAAAATTTAAAACTTACATTAAAACCACACTTTTTAAACAAACATATTACAAACTAGATGATTATATTAAAGATAAGAATGCTTGGAAACATGCTGGTCCTGCTCCATAGGACAATCGAGGGTATAGTAGAAAAAGTCAAACTTGTTTTATTTACTGGTGTACTTTCAGGTTTTTAATATGTAATTTAACTCACACACTGATCCATTGTTTTTAATTATATTGTAAATATGTGAGTACCATGTCCCTTACTAGCAAACTTAATTTTATCTCTGCTGGTATTGCTTTGTTGTACCTATAGTATATAAGTGTGTGCTGTATATTAGTGTAATGTTGGATGCATTGTGCTCACATAATATAATCAATTGATCAATGTACCTATGTATACAAAATATTGTAAAACTTATGTTTGAAAAGAGTAACTATGGAGTTTCTTGTCCGTTCTTCTCCATAAGAATCTACTTTTTTTGAATGGACAACTAGAGTCACTTATATTTTAATTTTAAACTGTAAATTTGACGTTCAAAAGTGCCTTTTAATGGTCTAGTTGAAATAAATGAATTGACTTTGACTTTGACACTGTTTGAAAGTATCTGATGGATACATATTGCAGTCATGCCGAACACACAGCAAAACGCAAACATGCGCATATTATGCCTTTCGAGTATGATTTCTTTTTCGTTTTTTTTAAAACGTTGCCCCGCTCTAGGATTTTTTCCTGTATCGTAGGTGCGTTTATAAACATACAAACTCACATGCACAAACATTCACTTGTCTTTGTCATTTTTGTAATTTTATTCAAATTAATTTCTTCGAACCCCAGAAAAAGGGGTTCATTTTTATAGGTTTTATACCAAACATTACACACCCTTTCGTGAATGGGTGGCATTGTCAATCCCATTACATGCCTGTAAAACCATCCAGTTATTCAGGAGCCCGTCTGATTACCAGTATTGTCGAGGAAAATTGTGCCGTAGATGTCAGATAGGTAGTCGCAACATAGTTGGGAATAGGCTCGGTAGATTGAAATGTATATATTTGTTTATGTTGTAGTTGATGAGTACAGGTTATGGAAGAATGTCTTGCGTGCCTTTTCGCTAACTACACTATTGTAGCTTTATTGTGATTGATATGTATGTTCTTTATTTTTTTCATAGGCACTTAAATACATTCATTACTAGTATAAGAAAATATACGTTTTACCTGACGTCGTTTTTTTGAGATTTTACTACCATGGCAGTGGCCTGCTCATATTCTTCCTCGGGGACTGTAGAAGAATATGCCTGATTATGGCTTTCCCTTATCCACATTAACCACATTGTCGCCTTAAAGTCATTGTCTCATTTTCGTACATCCTCTCTAATGTTTGCCTTCTTTCGGTTATTTAAATTTCATGATATTCATAGTGTTAATCATGTTCCATTATTTAATTACTAGCAATAGTATGAATTATTTTCTGTAGTAAATATTCTGCCAAAGACATATATGTAGGTGGATTTTATTTTTTATTTTAACGAAACTATTTTCATTTGACTATATGAACGATGAAACCATCTTAACGATGCATTTATAAACATTTAAATAAAAGGAAATAATCAAATATTTAATTTTTGTCTTTAATAACATAATTTAAGGACTACTAATAGTATCTTTTAGAATGTTTTATTAAGGTTTATAATATGTATGCATGCCACAATTCATAATTTTGGTTTATTTCTTATTACAAGTAGGCAAATTGTAATATAACAACAAGATACTCTAATACCAAACAAGCGAATTTTTGAGGTAGACGTCCATCAATCATAAACATTCGACAAGGAGCCATTTTGTGGAATGCTGCACGGTTCAGCCGCTGCACGTTCTTGCAAAGCCTCTTGATTTCCACTGTAACAGTGACAGATGTTGTTGTATTCATTTTCAAAATACAATTAAGTAAACCTTGTTCATCCAATTGCTTTGTTGAAAAACACAATGACAAATATTACAAACATAAACATGTCCTCAATCAGGTGGAGTATACTTTTAATTATGTTCAGGCTTAACTCAAACTCAAGCTTAAAGCATTTCTTTTAATAAACAAAGACTTATGTATTGCAAAGAGTTGAGGGTAGAAGATAAGAGCAAAAGGCTATAAATGATTTTGTAAGAATCCATTTGGTCTCACCTGTCTTCTGAGTGATTTTCAACAACCGACTGCAGGCAGCGTCTGCGTCACAGATAGTCATGTAAAACTTGTCACAGTTAGTACTGAACATGATAATTAACACCACTTTCTTGCATACCCAAAGAAAGGTGGCTTTCTGAAATGATATGATCTCGAACTGTAAATGAAAGAAAGAAAACTTTTACTTACGCATATGAACTCTGCGTTATTAGTAAAATGACTATGTTACGGGATCTGTAAGTAAATAATTATGATTTGTATTAGATAGCTGATAGCTAGAACCTTGGGGTCTTTAAGGTAAGAGTGAACAAATTACTTCCAAGCAAACTAGCTTCATCGTCGCTTTCCGCCAGGTGAGACTGTGTTTAAACGCGAGCCAATCAAAAATAAAACATTATCGGAGAGATGGTAAATTTCCGTCATTTTCATAGAAAACTTGAAAATTAAATATTTAAAATATAATTTACAAACTTTTAATTATAGTCATTGAACTTACGGTTTCCGTATNAAAATAAAACATTATCGGAGAGATGGTAAATTTCCGTCATTTTCATAGAAAACTTGAAAATTAAATATTTAAAATATAATTTACAAACTTTTAATTATAGTCATTGAACTTACGGTTTCCGTATGAGTTGCATAATATTTCTCTAATTCGGTCGTTATTTGAAGGAATTGTAAAGTATGAATAAATACGTCTGCCACTTCAAACAACATCTGAAAATAGCAAACAGAAGATAGATTTTCTTAAAAATATTTCAAAAGTTGAATAAAGTTTCAGCTGTGGGCGGACATTGTTATTGTTGATCGAGTCCCCTTAAATAAAGATGAATAAAGTTTCAGCTGTCTGTGTAGCCCATAAACTTTGAAAAGCCTTTCAACTCTTACCGAAAACTTAAAAATCCTCTTGAAAATAACAAATGCTTCTATTAGATTCGCGTATGCTTCAGACAGCCTTTTCAAGCCTCTTCCATCAGTTTCTTCGCCTATCTCCAAAACATTTTTACCATAGAGCTCAATCTCACTGATCCATGTAATCATTCCTTCTCTTATCAAAGATAAAACACTTATACCATATGTTGTTTCAACTTCAAAATAAATCAAAGTGTACAACCAAAGGGCTATGGGCCACTTGCATGTTATTAATACGACAGTGACAAATAAAACATGCCACAAAAAGCTGATCCAGTTCCAAATGGTAGACATCTCGTAGTGCTTGTAATTGATAACATTGAATGATTTCTGAATCTTCCAAACCATTTGAACGTTGTCGTTTCTTAAGTGAATATTTATAATGTAGAAGATAATAAAAGAACCAGACCACAATATGCTATTAAAATCAGAAAACGTTTCTACCATCCAACTACAATAGTACATTTCACAATTTACCTTATCAAGCCACTTTATCATGTTATAATAGTACATTAAGAATCCAAGGGTACCCAAAAGCGACAACGCGTAATAAGATATGCAATGAGGTCTAATACAATTGTACTTAATGGAGAAGTTTGATTTGAACACCATGTGCTGCATACACCGAAAAGGCAACAACAAGTTTTGCAATCTCCTGTCTAAAAAATTGTTGGTGAACGCAATTTTGTGAGTTTTCATCGTCATTTTTAATTCACTTTGTAATTTCATCGTATAAAACAAGTCGTTAACCTAAACAGTTATTTTGTTTGAAAAAAAAAAAAACTGGCAGCTCGTTAATTATATAGAAAAACTATCTCTAGTTGTGGTGTGGTAGAGACTGAGTTCAATCAAGTAGAAAGGGTTTTATCTTTGATCTTTCAATACGCCGTGTCCGTCGATAAAAGGAAAATTTATGCTGCGTCATGTCACTGATTTGAGGCAGTGAAAGACTCTGTTAAAAGTAATAAGTTCAATGTAAAGTAGCATTTTCATGTTATTGAGAAAGCCAATAATCAAAAAATATTAATCATAAATATGGCAGATTTCTACGTCTGTATAGCAAATCACGTTTAAGAAACTTTACTTCTGCATGAGCATCAATCCACAATATTTTATAGGCACCATTTAAGTAACAGTCGTTGATTAGAAAAAAAAAGAGAAATATTAACTGATAGATACGGACACAAAACTTAATTAAATCTTAAATTTGATCAATCACATTGAAAGGGTTACATAATTTATCAAGTGGAATGTACGTGGGTTACACTGAAAGTTTTTCGAAAGAAAAAACTAAATAATGTAGGAGCTTTTTAATATTTTTATTGCTTTTTGAAGATGTCTCCGTCCCTTTCTAGCAGCCCGATCCTGCACTGCCAGGCTGGTGCAGCAGGTTTCGGTCGAATAGTCTCGTCACAACTATGGAACTTCGCTTGCTAAACGATATGCTGCAACAGCCCCGCAATACAGAATCGAGTGCGTATCAACGAGGTTCTTGCTACTTTCGAAGATATTTAGCAGCAGCGAGTCCAAGGCCCTTTTTTTTGTGAATAGGCCACCGTGATAATTGGGGCCTAAGCTCAATTGGAGTACTCGCAAAGCGCATCCTCCAGGGCGCTCCTCATTCGATCGTTGCACTGGCTACTTACTGTGAAAACCCTATCATCTTCCTCATCGTTAACATTATTGGGCCGCGGTGAGATTGCGCTACTGGCTGGTGCCTGTACTGTCGAGATGATAAGGTTTTTCAGTACCTCTGAGCGCAGCCTATCAAGTGCGGTGTCGTTCAACCTGTGATTATGTAATTATGTATACGTACTCATCAATATTTTTGCTATGACATCAGTCTGCACTGAATATTTTTCCTTGCCTTATGTGGCCTTATGATTAAGTAAAGTTTGTAATATCAATATCTTTTTGTTTTTGGAGGCTTTGAGCGAACAAAATGTGCAATACAATAAAGAACTGTTATTTTAAATTTAAATTTGCTTCTACGAAAATAATACTTGTGTTGACATCGAGAGTCATTATTATTTCATTTATTTCATTTTCTTTACATATTAATTTACATTTTTAAATATTTATTTTTATAAAAACAGTTGTAACAAAAAAAAAACATTTAAAATATAAAAAATAGTAGTCCACCGGTGTCGGGAGCAGGGTCCAAGCTACCAGTGGTTAGGGCTCCAGAGAAAGGAACCTCCTCACAATACGAGCCGTATCGAGGAGTACTGCCTTCTGTATCAGGCCTTTTACCCAACCGCGCAACGACAATTTCGACAGATGGTCGTCGAAGCTCTTGGCCAACAGGCCATTGGCCGTAACGACAATCGGCACAATGACAGCCGAGTCCACATTCCACATGTCGACAACCTCGTGTGCTAAGTCGAGGTACTTGATTTGTTTCTCTTAAAGAGTTATTATTATCATTACTATAGAATAAATAATTATAATATTAAATTTTAAAATTATTTTAACACATAAAAATAACGAGTTATTTTTAATTTAATTTCATCATCATTTGGTCATATCTTGATGACCAGTCCCAATTGACGAGGGCCATTCACTAACAAGACACATGCATAAGCACCATCCATCACATGCGCCTTCATCAGCGAGACGTTCGAAATCCATTGATTCACAGTGGATTCATACATAGTTGTACACATGTGCTGTGTAATTTTATAATGCTAATAAAGATTGAATTTATACAATGCTAAAATAATCATTCAATCTTCAGTAGGTTCAACATTATTTTCAGTCCAAGAAATAAGAAAATATATTGAAATTTACCAAATCTTCTGTACGAACGCACAGCCTAAACCGTTGATCATAGAGACGTGAAATTTGGAGGACGTGTTTCATATATTATGTAGGCATCCGATAAGAAAAGATTTTACAAAATTTATCCCCTAAAGGGGTGAAATGAGTGGTGGAAATTTGTATGAACAATCTTATTCCTTGGGCAAAAATACTTAAAATTTAGTACGAATACTGGCCTAAGTAAACTATAAAGGTTGTCATTATTAAATTTAAAAGACGATTAAGGCGGTGGTAAAGTTTGTATGGAAGAATGTTAATCTTTGGGACAATATACTTTAAACGTGTTACAATTACTGGCCAAAGTAAACACTAAAGGTTGTTATTAAATTATTAGGTTTTCATAACTACCCCCAAAATACGAGGAAGAGGTTGTTAAAATGTATATAGAAGCGTCTTATTCCTTGGGCCAATGTACTTCAAACTTGACAAAAATACTGGCCGGAGTAAATAATTAAAATTTTCATTATTCATTCTTCACAACTATCCTCAAAAGTCGATTACGAATGTGTTAAAGATTTATTTGTATTTTATGGTCCATACTTGCCCAAAGCCGGGAAGAATGGAAATAAAAAAGAGAGGCCGTCGCCCTGCAGTGGTACAAAATATAAATATCATTGTATGTATTCTTGGGTTAATAAATTTGAAACTTGGTACAATTGGCCATAGTTAAACGGAAAGGATCCAACCCACACAGAGGTAGTTTTGAGATATTTAAGTTTTAAGTTCAGATCGTATTTCGTCTTTGATTCTCCACTTTAACTTTCGGGGGTTGGGTTTAACTAAAGGATAAACATATAGGTACATTTAAATTTTATGTATCTCTAGTCCGACATCATGACATATTTTTCGAGATATTAGCAAAAATATGACGATGGATCCTTTTCGTTGAAATAATATTTCAAAAGCCCAGGGTAGTGAAAATATTTAGCCATAAGAATCCAAGCTTTAAAATAGAATAAAAACACTAAATATTGAAAAGAAATGGCTGATTTGTGTGTTTTAGAAAATAAAACAAAAAGTGTACATAATATAATATCTTTAATCTTAAATCACAACTTCCACAATTACTAGCTTAGTAAGTATAATAGATCTTAGTTAGCTTACTAACAGAAATGAACATTTTTAACAGACGCATAAAAAAGAATAAACATTACAAAATATCAAAACAATCAGTCTTCAAAATTAAGGAATAAACATTACAAAATATCAAAACAATTAGTCTTCAAAATTAAGTATAGAGTATATCTTTTACATAAAATAATTAATCATCATTCTCATAATCAATGACAAAATCAACACCATCCCCAAAACCATCAACATCGTCCATAATATTTACATTTCCTCTCAGTGATTCATAAAAAGGTAAGCAATCTTTTGGGATTAAATCGAACATTGATTTAAGATCATCTAATTTAGCCTGCGGAATCTCTTTACCATAACAAAGTTAAATCTTCTTCCAAAATTTCCAAAGATATTTTTTTATTTTTTATTTTTTCTACATTTAGCTCCTGTAACTCTTCACTTTCTGTGATTTTCATAAATATAGAGTATGGTTTTTCTTTTTTAATAAGTATTTCTTTAGTTTTTAGCCAGTTTACTTTATTCTTAGTAACAAAAATTTTTCTATTAACTATCTTTTTTTCCATTTTCTTTGTACTTAGAAAATCGTTTGTCTTCATTCTACAAACTTGTAATGGTTTCTGTTTCTTGCAGCTTTTGATGACATTTATATACTCTTCAGCTGTATAAATTCTGTCATGATATTTCAGTTGACTTTCTATTTTTGAAAAATCAGTATCATTTGGAAGAAAAGTATGGCCTGATTCCAGATACTTTACTGTTATAGTTTTGAGAGTGGCGTGGGAGCTCAGCACCGATTTTATCATTAAAACCATTTTTATATTTCGGTTTTGTCCCCCACAATAATCGCTCCATAATGCTAGGTGTTCTTTGGGACCCATTTTGTATTTAATATAATTTATGAGGCAAGACCCAACTTCTTGTGCCCCACGGCCAGCTTCACCTTCGAGCCACACATAACAGAAGCCATTGTCACTAGATCCTGCATGTATTCTGCAGTTATACAGCCATAACTGGCGTTTGTAAAAAACTATGCTTGTGGGAATCCGGGGGAGAGGCAGAGTCTTTTCCATGTCAAAAGTAAGACATTCAAACTTCTCGTCTGTGGTCGCTTTTTTGAGATCATGATTCATGTTTTTTCGTAAGGTTTTAGCTCGTTCAAGATGCTCCTGCTTTTCTTTTTGAAACTTGGTGGCTTCAGTTTCCGTGGCATTGGCCAATTTTATGTACAGCGTGTCGCATTTATTGCAAGTGTCCTTTTTAAGCTTTTGCAACGCAAATTGAAAAAATTATAAAATATATTTTTAAGGGTACCAATACTTGCTGGTTTTTTATCTTCCCCATATGTATTTTTAAACTGTTCTATGTATAATTCATATATTTTTGGCACAGTCATCCCTAATTTTAAATACTGACACCCATTAGTGTCTTCTCGCCTATAGTGAGACTCGTATTTAGGCAGAGAGTCAATTACTTGTTTTATAAAATTAATATCCTCCTCAGAAGTTTTGTTCCAGCCACCAGTCTGTCCTCTTCCATCTTTGATTAAACCCTTTCGAAATTTTTTCAGACATTCGTCTACTTTTTTTGGTGTGATTTGAAAATTGTTTATAAACATGTCACGGCATACTTTAACGCCTCCTAATGTATAAATTCGGCTAAACTGTTTATTTATGTTAGTTTTTTTATCGTTGCTGTAGTTTGTTCTTTTTTTTGGTTTTTCAGTAACGCAATTGACTATATACAGTAACTGAGCCTCATAAGACCCCAAGGTTACGTATTTTTCAAATTCTTCTATACGTTTTTCCTTCCCAACAAGGTTCAAACACTGTGTTTTACAATGACAAACATAATCTTTAAATATTTTTGATTCGATAAGTTTTTTGTTGTTGTGGTAATTCAAGTTCGCATATTTTCTTATTTTCCTTTGGGCATTAGTGTGGTCTTGATGAAGACGTTTTCGTCCTCTTTTCGGCCGACCACGTAGAGTTTCTGGACCATTTTGATCAGAATGTATTTCTATCTCTTCTACAATATTACTTTCCACTGCTTCATCATTTTCTGTTATTGGATCTACAATATTGGTGATCGAGTTCTGGGATGAATTATTGTAGGGTGTTCGTGTAATGTCAAAAAGAGTGTTTCGACTTATTTCACAAATTTCCTGATTGTCTTTGTTATTATGCACCACAGCTACAACTTTAACTTTTTTCCATTTGCGTGTTAATTTTTCGCTCTCACTACAATTTTCTTCGCTATCTGGCACGTAATTCGAATCAGTATCTGCACTGAAATCTGTTTCCGGTTCATTATCTACAAAATTTTGAACTATGTACCTGCCTTCTTCTTTTTCTGCGTCTTTTGAATCATCTATTTTTGGCGATGAAATTATGTCATCAGTCAACGTTTGGAATAGATCTAGAGTGTCTGGAGACATAGGCCGAAGAGGAGACGAGGTTTCTTTTCTACCTACCACGATAAAAATATCAAACATTAATTTCTGACATGATTATTTAACACCAAAATGGTAATAAAAAGTAGAGACTTACTTTCAGAAATAATTTCATCGTGATGAATACTTTTTATTCAATTTCAACAGCAGGCATTTGTCTTTAAAGTGGTAAGTTGAACTGTGTAAATTA